>JASKMD010000016.1:2078002-2223002 GCA_030144725.1 Haematococcus lacustris
AGGAGGGGGGGGGGAGGGAAAAAGAATGGGAAGGAGGGGGGGGAATGAGGAGGGATGAGGAGGGGGGATGAGGAAGAATGAGGAGGAAGAGGGAGGCGGGAGGAGGAGGGGGGAGGGAGGAGGAGAAGAGGGGTGGAGGGGGGGAGGGGGGGGTGAGCCCACCTGCTTCTCCGTGCCAGTGATGCTGTCATGGTGCTGGGTGAGGGACACGGCCGCCTCCAGCTCATCCAGAGGGTCCAGGGCAGCAGCCCCTGAGGCGCCCCCCCCCCCCGCCCCCCCCCCCCCAGGTTGGCGGCTCGAGTCATTCAGTGAGGCCGTGAGGGCCTGTAGCTGGCGAGCCACCTTCAAGGGACAAGCAGCAGGGGGGAGGGGGTGTGTGTGGGGGGGTGAGGAGGGGGTGCAGGGAGGGAGGACGTTGAGGAGCAGGGAGGGGGGGGAGGGGGGGCGAGGGATAGGGGCTAGAGGGGGTGGTGAGGGGGGGCAAGGACATAAGGACAGATGAGAGCAGGGATCAGGAGGTGTAAAGAAGGTTGTGTTGTGAGCGAGCTGACAGCAAGGGGACGAGCAGCAGTGTGTGTGTGGGGGGGGGGGTGGAGGAATGGTGGCAGGGGGGAAGGAAGGTTTAGGAGCAGGAAGGGGGGCTGGGAAGGGGGGAGGGGGGAGCATCCCCTCGCCTGCAAGTAGGCTGTCATGGCCGGATATAGCCCTTGGACGCAGCCCTGCTTACAAAGTAGCCTGCATGCATGCGCCCATGGTGTGCATGTGCTTGCATGGGCCCATGTTAGTAGCAGTAGTCGAGTATGTAGCACTCCTCCCCTCCCCCCCCTCCCATGGTGTGTCCCATGTAGCAGTAGCCTACCAAGTTGCGGTTGAGTGGTGCCGACATGGGGAAGGATGAGCAGGGGAGGATGGTGAGGCGCTAGAAGCATCACCATGCCCTGCCCCCGCTCCCCTCTCCCCTCCTCCTGCCCCCTCCTCCCCTCCCCCCTCCCCTCCTCCTGCCCCCCCCCCCTCCCCTCCTCCTTCCCTCCCCCCCTCCCCCTCCTCCTGGGCCCCCCCTCGCCTCCTCCTCCCCTCCCCCCCTCCCCTCCTCCTGCCCCCCCCTCCCCTGCAGCGCTGCAGCGCACCGGTCCAATAGCTGTGGGGGGGTGTCGGCATAGGGGAAGAAGTCGTCAGTCTTAAGGGGCCAGGTGATGTCAGCATTGCCCGGGGACTCGGTTGTCTGCGGGGTAGCTGGCCTTGGCTGCAGCGTACAGGGCGGGGGGTGGAGTAGAACACGTTCACGCGCCCATCCTGCGCCCAGCCAACAGCACCCCCAGCAGCTGTGACCCTCCTGCCAGGGTGGGCCCTGGCACCCCCCCTTCACACACTCCTCCTCTCATCACACCTTTTCCACACCCTTGTCATCACTACACCTTCCCCTCCTGTCGCCCCCCCCAACCCTCCCCTACGCCGTTTGCCCTTTGTTATTCCGCGTCGTTAATCACTCGATTGGTGACTCCGCAACTAGGCAGGTCGTGGGTTCGACTCCTCATAGGACTGCGCCCATGAGGTAGTCCGCCCTAAGTGCACGCTGGTGTTACCCGGGGAATTTTCTTTCCTTTCACCCCCTGCTCCCTGTTCCCTGCTCCGGACTGACCTTGTTGACGTAGTGAATCAGGCGGTCAAGGTTCTCGTACCTGACAGCACAGGGGGACGGGGACCAGTGTGGCATGGGGTGGGGGAGGGGGAGGGGGAGGGGGGAGGGGGAGGGGGAGGGGGGAGGGGGAGGGGGGGAGGGGGAGGGGGAGGGGGAGGGGGAGGGGGAGGGGGAGGGGGAGGGGGAGGGGGAGGGGGAGGGGGAGGGGGGAGGGGGAGGGGGAGGGGGAGGGGGAGGGGGAGGGGGAGGGGGAGGGGGAGGGGGAGGGGGAGGGGGAGGGGGAGGGGGAGGGGGAGGGGGAGGGGGAGGGGGAGGGGGAGGGGGAGGGGGAGGGGGAGGGGGAGGGGGAGGGGGGAGGGGGAGGGGGAGGGGGAGGGGGAGGGGGAGGGGGAGGGGGAGGGGGAGGGGGAGGGGGAGGGGGAGGGGGAGGGGGAGGGGGAGGGGGAGGGGGAGGGGAGGGGGAGGGGGAGGGGGAGGGGGAGGGGGAGGGGGAGGGGGAGGGGGAGGGGGAGGGGGAGGGGGAGGGGAGGGGGAGGGGGAGGGGGAGGGGGAGGGGAGGGGGAGGGGGAGGGGGAGGGGGAGGGGGAGGGGGGGGGAGGGGGAGGGGGGAGGGGGAGGGGGAGGGGGAGGGGGAGGGGGAGGGGGAGGGGGAGGGGGAGGGGGAGGGGGAGGGGGAGGGGGAGGGGGAGGGGGAGGGGGAGGGGGAGGGGGAGGGGGAGGGGAGGGGGTGGGGGAGGGGGTGGGGGAGGGGGAGGGGGAGGGGGAGGGGGAGGGGGAGGGGGAGGGGGAGGGGGAGGGGGAGGGGGAGGGGGAGGGGGAGGGGGAGGGGGAGGGGGAGGGGGAGGGGGAGGGGGAGGGGGAGGGGGAGGGGGAGGGGGAGGGGGAGGGGGAGGGGGAGGGGCATACCAGAAGTTCGCGTTGGCAAAGTTGAAGTCGCTGCCCATCATGAACATCACGTCTGTGCCCTGGCTGTAGTTTGCCCACTCCTACTCAGCAGCAGGGGGAGTGGCAGCAGTGGGGAGCAGCAATGTCAAAGTGCCCACAGGCCAGCAGGCAGTCAAAGCTTCACAGGCAGGCAGGCAGGCAGGCAGGCAGGTAGACAATACTTGTGGCCACAGCGGAGGCAGTGCAGCAGCAGTGTCAATGTAGTAGACAGACTTAGGCGGGCGGGCGGGCGGGCGGGTTTGGTCAACATGGTGTGAGGCTGTGTACAGGTGCAGGAGGGTCCTTTGGGGGTGGGGGGGAAGGAGGGTGGAGCGGGGGGGTCTGCCTTACATGCGCTGCTGCCACGAACTTGTCCACGCGGTCAGGGATGTTGTAGGTGGGGCTGGTGGGGTCGTCCATGAGGGGGGGGTCGGAGGTGAAGGCGTACTCAAAGAAGAAGCCGCCAGGAGGTCCCTGCAGGCAGGGGGGGGGAGTGAGGGGGGAGTGAGGGGGAAGGCTGAGGGGGAAGGCTGAGGGGGGTTAGGGGGGGAGAGGGGTGTGTGTGGGTGGAAGATGAAAGGGGGGGAGGGGGGAGGAAGGGGGAGGGCAATGCGGGAGAAGGGGTGGGGAGAGAGGGGGGTGGAGGGAAGGGGTGGAGAGGGGCAACCAGGGCAGAGGGCAGGGCAGGAGCAGGAGGGGGGGCAGGAGCAAGGGCAGGGGGGTGGTGTGTGTGTGGGGGGGGGGGTCAGGAGGTTCAGGAAGGCTCACATAGTTGCCTGAGGGGCAGTTGTGGGGGTTGGAGGGGCCAGTGCCAGGGCCAGGGCCAGGGCCAGGGGGTGGGTGGGGTGCTGAGTCAGAGTCAGAGTCAGGGGTCGGGTTATGCCCCCTCCCCCCTACATAGGTACATAGGACCTACATAGTTGCCTGAAGGGTAGTTGTGTGTGAAGATGTCGGCGCACCGCCCGTAGCTGGCCGCACCCCGCCACACCAGCTCCATGGCGTGCTGGGCCCGCCTGATGTCCATGTCCTGCTCCATGAGGGGGGGGGCATCATGGTGGGTGGAGCGGAGGGGGTGTCAAGGGGGGGGGGGGGGTCCAAGGGGGGGGGGGGGGGTCAGGGGGGGGTGGGTTAAGGGGGGTGGGTCAAGGGTCAGGCTTTGGGCAGGAGTTTGGGCAGAGGGTTGGAGGCGAGTTGGTGGAGGCAGGTAAGCAGGCAAGCAGGGTGGGCACTTGATGAAAACAGAACCGGGCTTCCAGGGAGGAGCGGGGTGAGGGGCTGTGGGGGTGATGGGCAGGGGGGGCATAGAGGGTTTTAGGCGTGGGTGAGGGGGTGGGGGGGGCAGGGGGAGGGGCTGTGAGGTCGGGGTCAAGGCAGGCTGGGTGGGTGGTCAGCTGCCCAGGCTCTGCTCCCAGCTTCCACTCAGCTTCCACCCAGCTTCTCCCCAGCTTCTCCCCAGCTTCTCCCCACCTGGTAGTCAGCCCGCCCAAAGAACAGGGCGTCAAAGCCCAGGGCGCCGGCCAGCAGGGAGGCCTGGGTGGCGGAGTGGCCAAAGGGGTCGATCTGCCACCCCACGCGAGGCACCCGGCCAAAGGTGGCGTTGAGGAACCTGCGGGCAGGGCCAGAGGTCCGGGGGATCGACTCCTGGCCAGGCCAGGTGTCAGCAGGGGCTTAGTCAGCACCAACTCTCAAATTTACCGAGGGGGGAGTCAGGGGGCCAGGGGGGTGGAGCAGGGGGGTCAGGGGGGGTGAGTCAGGGGGGTAGGCCAGGATGTGGTGTCAGCAGCGGTGGAGTCAGCAGGGGCGGTGGGGGGGTGGTCAGCTGTGGTTGTCAGAGCAGGGGGCCAGGGGAGGGGCCTGTGGGGCTGGGTCAGGGTGGGTGGTGGGTGGGTGGGGAGTGGGGGCGTGGGGGTTGTCTGGCTGTGTGTGCCTCGCCTGTGTCCGCGTGTGGTCTGGTCAATCATGGCCACATAGTGGGCTGCCGCCTCGTCATGCTGCACCCAGCCGCCGTTCACAAAGTCCAACTGCCCGCCCGCCACCAGCCGCCTCACCAGGTCCTGGGTGCCGGCTGACTGGTCCCCCCACCAGCGGGAGAAGAAGCCCTGCAGGCAGGCAGGCAGGCAGGCAAAGGGGGAGGGGCGGGGGGTGGGGAGGAGGGGTGGGGGTGGGAAGAGGGGGAGGGAAGAGGGGGAGGCAGGCAGGCAAAGGGGGGGAGCAGGGGTGCAGGCAGGTGGTGCATTGACCCGCTGGCCCTGATCTTGATCCCAGGCCCACAAGGCATGGGGGAGGCAAGGGGGGGTGGGAAGACCAAGGGGTGGGTGGGGGAAGGAGGGGGTGGAGCAAACACCTGTCAGCAACGCGCAATACCTCCTGCTGACGCAACAGCCCGGGTGGCTGCTGCTGGGGTGGAGCTGCACAGCAAGCTATCTGACACCCTCTCTGCCTGCTGCACACTGCTGCACACTGCTCTGGCACACAACAAGCTCTGACACCGTCTCTGCCTGGGGCGCTGCCTCGTGAGGCCTGCCCTCCTCCCACTAGGAGCAGTGTGCTGCCTGACCTGCACACTGCTCCTAGTGGGAGGAGAGCAGGCCCCTCCCCTCCCCTCCCCTGGCCCCCTGACGTCAGGCTCCTAGTGGGCCCACTAGGAGCAGTGTGCACACTGCTCACTGCACACTGCTCCTGACGTCAGGCTCCTAGTGGGATCCGGGCAGGGCTACATCAGGGGCTTGAGGGGGGCGTCAGGGGGAGCAGCAGCCGCTCCCCCACACCAAGCAGGCATCTGTACCGCCAAGCCCAGTGCCCACTTGCCTAGCCCAGTGCTGGGACTGTGCTGCCGGTTGCTGCCCTGTGCGCTGCAGCGACTGCAATGACTGACTGGGTGGGGGGTGGGGGGGGGGGGACAGCCAGCTCAGCGAGCAGGTGATCTGGTGGGCAGGTGGGAGGGCAAAAGGCGGGCAGGAAGGGGGGCTGAAAGGGGCCAGGAGGGGGGTGGGAGGGGGGCCGGGAGGGGGTGGGTGGTGGGGGGAGCGGAGCGCGCACCGTCTCTGCATACACGAACTTGCGGTCAGGGTTGGCCTGCAGGGCTAGCATCACGGCGTCCAGGATGGTCTGCACTGACGCCACCTGGATGTCGGCTCGTGACCCAAAGTAGTACCTAGGCGGGGCAGGGCCAAAGCACAGCGGCACATCAGCGGGGGGCGGGGATGCGGGGGGTGGGGGAGAAGATGGGGGGCGGGGGGCGGGGGGCGGGGGGCGAAGGGCGAAGGGCGGGGGGCGGGGGGCGAAGGGCGAAGGGCGGGGGGGCGGGGGGCGAAGGGCGGGGGGCGGGGGGGCGGTGGCGGGGGTAACAGCGCCTCACTCGTCAAATGTCTTGAGCCAGCCGCCGTCATCGTGGGTGTGGCACACCAGGTGCACGTTCAGCTTGGCGCCCGCAGCCCTGCGCCGCAGGCAGCAGCCCACCACCCCACCCCACCCCCCCTCCTGAGTGATGACTAGGTGTGTTGCAGCAGCACCAGCAGGCCAGGCACAGTGACCACAGCCCCCCTCCCCCTGGGGGTCCCCCCCATCCCTCATGCCCCCTAAGGCTAGGGGAGGGGAGGGGAGGTGAGAGTGGTGTAGTAAGGTGAGATGAGAGTAGTGTGACGGTATGGGACGATACATTTGATTAGAGCATGTGTAGAAGCAGGAGCAGGCGAAGCAGCAACTGAAGCCCTAGCCCTAGCCCTAGCCCAAGCCTGGGCCCAAGCCTGGCCAGTGCCACGTGGCAGGCTGAGCGCAACGATCTTGGCAGTGACATATCGCGCGTGCTGCAGCACCTTGCAGCCCGGCACTGGCATATTTACGCTTTGACACAACCCTAAGACAAACGCAGGAGTCACCTTGTCGCAGTGGTGTCGTAGGTGCGCACTGCATCGGCTGCGCCCAGCGCGAGCACTAGCAGAATCGCGAGCATGTGCGATCCCATCACTTTGAGATCGCACTGGAGGGTTGGCGACCAGCGATCCAGGTAGCCAGGGCGTTGATCAGCGCCGATGAAACCGCGATTTGTGTGACATGTTTTACATTACATTGTCCATGCGCCATTAGCTGTGTTTCATGCCGGGAAGCCCTGCGCTTCTCCCCCCCCCCCGCGTTTACAGGCATCAATCAAGCAACGTCGTCCTTGCCTAGCTCGGCTTGGTGCTGGCCAGCAGCCACGCCAGATAGTCTGGACTTCCGCCTACGACTGGCAGCGCCAGCACCTCGGGCGTGGTGTAGGGATGGTTTGCTTTCACCGCAACCGTTAGCTCCTGCAACAGCGCCCTGCGTCCAAGCAGGCACAGGAGATAGTGCAGCAGCAGGGTCGGACGAGGGCCAAGGGTGGCAATGCAATGGCAAGGTCGGGGTGGGTGAGGGCAGCCGGCAGCTGTAGGTATGGTGTCTAGTCTAAATCACCATCACCTTCTAGTCTTGATCACCAGCAGCAGCTCCTCATCCGTGGTCACCTTGCCCTCCCATTGGTACACACTGGTCACTCCTGGCACCATGTTCACGCAAGCTGCAAGCTGGGAGCTCACCAGCTGCTGTGACAGGCTCAGCCCTGCAGGCAGCCGAGGGAGGGGCACCTGGGGACGTGCTTGCGTTAAGGGCACACAGCCACGCTTGCATGCTTGCATGGAGCTCCAGCTGAACATCAACAAACCTCCGCTTGCGCACTTAGCACCACCCCCATGCAGCCACTGCTTACCCCCCTCCCCAATGCAGTCAATCACATCCCTACCGTACTCTCCTTTCTGATCTGCCAGGCCTCATCTGCGTGGCCAATGTCCCTCGCTTGCCCACCTAGCACCACCCCCATGCAGCCACTGCTGCGCACCTTATGCAGTCAACCAGCTTGTGAGCTTGTCACCGGGGGCAGCACACCGCCCTGTCGTGCTCAAAGCAGCCCTTGCTGACTCTGCCTCCTGACCCCACCCCAGCCCCTACCACTCTCCCTGGCTGCAGCCCTGGGCGCCTGCCACTCACCAACCTCCCTGCTGGGCACAGTGACGTACACCACCAGGCACTCCTCAGAGGCAGGGCTGGGGACGTCTGTGGCACTGGCCATGGCACGCTGGCCCCCCAGCAGCCTACCTGCAGCAGCAGCAGCAGCCCCAGCAGCAGCAGCAGCAGGAGCCAGCAGTGGGGCGCTGCCTTGGTTGGGTAAGTTGTGGTAAGGGGGCTGCTGCCTGGCCCACCTGGGCAGGGGGAAGCCTCTGGCGGTTGAACAGGCTGCCCACAGCCCAGGACCCACCAGACAGGCGGCCCCCCGCCATTGTAGACTCCCCCCACACCCACCCCCCACACCCACCCCTCCCCACCCGTCCTTCTGCATCAGCCCCCCACACAGGCCAGCGGCTGCTGAGGTCTTGGGGCTGGCAGCAGGGCACCTGCCTTCTATCCTGCTGCCTTCTGGGTGCCGCATGCCCTGCCTCTGCCTGGCTGCTGCTGCTGCTGCTGCTGAGCTGTGGCATTTGGAAATGCTGTGGCGAGCCAAGGGGGAATGGGTCAAGCACGTGAGAGCGACGCGGCGCATGGGTGCAGGCACGGCACCAGGCACGGCAATTGGGATCCGACGAGCAGCCCTGCCTAGTCAGGTTTGAGCCAAGTCCCAGGAGCAACGTTCGCAGCGTCCTGCGGAGACGCGGGCGAAGGCACGAGAAGAGTACGAGTGAGCTCGCGAGCAGGTCTGCGACGCGGCCAATCGCAACGCGTTACTATGAAAAATAAGACACCGTCGGGCACGAGGGGCGTAGTGCTACCTTGCAGCTCGCAGCGTCAACACAAGGAGCAGGGCGAGTGGTCCGCATCCAGCAAGCCGCTGAAGGGTAGACACATGTCATGTGTCATTTGTACAAGGCTTCTCTAGTACTTCACGCATTCCGCAAGGGCGCAGCCTTCAACCTCTCCTGCCAAGGGTCTCTAACCTCTTCTTCTGCTGCTGCGCCGCACCCCTGGCCAAAAAGAACCACTCCACAATGAAGTGTCAGCCCCATGCTCACTCAACACCCTCCAGGTTCCCAAATTCCCCCTTTCGCCAAGCTTCCACCTGCCCAGTGGGAACTCCATGACCTCGGTGTACATCACACTGCAGTACCAGGTCGCACTGCAGCACACAGGAGGCCATGGCAGTGATAGCAGCATAGCAGCTAGTGGGCTGCACCCCCTGTCACCCCATGCACTGGCCGCATAATGCGGAGCATGCTCCCTGCATGCCACCAAACAGGCGTGCAAGTCAGTCCAGTGCGCCAGGCTGCCAGGCCAGACACTAGCTGGCAGCGGATGACGAAGGTGTTGAAGCCATCGAGCCGCAAACAAGCTGTTGTCATTTCGGACAGCTCAATCAGCTCCGACCAGGAAGTGTCCACGAATAAGGCGCCTGGTGCGTCGCTGTGCGTAACAGGCGATAGGTATTGCCAGACACGTGCGAGTTATGTTCAAACGCGATGCAGGCAAGCGCAAGGATTTGAGCCCGGCGGTTCGAGGACCATTCTTCACGGCCTCAGAAGTCGCACAGGTCAGCACCACGGTCAGACTGCGGCACAGCCAAACAAACGGGCGAACCTACTCAGCGCAACACAGGCTGGCCATCAGGGGTCTGACCCGCCTCCTGGCCCACTCTGCCTGGAGCCTGGCCCTTGGCCCGCCCAGCCACTGCATGTGTCTGGGCGGTAGGAGGCAGCAGCCTCCCCACCCATCGCCCATAGCCCAGCAGGGCCCCGTCAGGCCCCCAGGCAGCTGCCTTGCCTGCTGGCCCTACCCAGCCTGGCCCAATAGGTAGGGGGCACACAGCGCAGCGCCTGCTAAGGCTGGCCTTGGGCTCCAGGCCCCAGCCTTCCGCTTCACTGCCTTCACTGGGCTGCTAGGCCTGGGAGGGAGAGGAGGAGCAGCAGCAGCAGCAGGTGCACATGGAGCACATGGAGCATGCCCAAACATGCCCAAGCATGACGACTCCTGGCCTAGCCACAGGCATGCAAACACAGGCATGCAAACATGTCGCTGCTGCCGCCGCCGCCGCCGCCGCCACCGCCGTCGCTGCCGCTGCAACACAGGGTGGACTAACCAGTCCCAGCCCCACCATGCCCAGGCCACCAGGCAGCTGCCCATGCTGCCCATGGTGCCCATGCTGCCCATGATACACGCACACCCCTGGCCCCTACCCCTTCCTGGGGTCACCGCCAACATGGGGACATGGGGCCAGTCATGGGCGTTGAGGCACGCCTGCATGCAATGGCCCGGACCCCCCCCCCCCCCCACACACACTGGCCTGCCCTCCCCACTCCCAACATTGCTGCTGCTGCTGCTGCCGCTGCCGCTGCCGCTGCTGCTGCTGCTGCTGCTGCCGCTGCTGCTGCCGCTGCCGCTGCTGCCGCTGCTGCTGCTGCTGCTGCTGCCGCTGCTGCTGCTGCCGCTGCTGCTGCTGCTGCTGCTGCTGCTGCTGCCACGCCTCACACACATGATAAGGCCCGCTGTGGCTGCCCGGCTGCAGGTCGGGACCGGGCTGCTTGACTGGTACGACCTGCACCACCGGGTGCTGCCCTGGCGCCGCACCCCCCACTCCCGCCGCACCCTCCCCGCCCCCGCAGGTGTGACCTGTAGGTGAGAGCAGGTGTGAGAAGTGAGGATGTGAGGCGTGTCAGCAGCAGGTGAGCAGGTGTGCGGGTGTGTGTGTGTGACCAGCAGGTGTGACCCGCATGGTGTGACCAGCAGGTGTGACGAGGTAGGGTAGGGTGAGGGCTTGGCTGCTGAGAACATTGCGTGGTCCCTGGCCAGAGGACGTTTACTGCCAGAGGGCCTTGAGAGGGTTTGATCCCCGGGCTGAGGGCAGGGGCAGGGGCAGGGGCAGGGGCAGGGGCAGGGGCAGGGGCAGGGGCAGGGGCAGGGGCAGGGGCAGGGGCAGTTTGAAAGCTTGGGAGAAGCTGGGGTGTGACTGACCTGAAACTGTCAGCTGCCAGAGCAGTCTGGGCTAAGGGTGTGACGAGGACCAGGGGCCACAGCAGCAGGGGGTGAAGGGGGAGGGCAGGCGGGCCCCCTCATCATGCGTGTCTCAGTCTTAACCCTCACCCAACCAGTCCTCACCCTAACCTCACCCTCACCTCACCCTTACCTCACCCTCACCTAACCCTGACCCCAACCCTAACCCAGCTTACACACTAGCTCAACCCTGCCCTACTCAGCCTCCTGGTCTGCCCCTGCCTACCTGGCAGGGCCTCACGAGGCAGCTGAGCCAGCCCCGCCTGCCTGCCAGCTGCCCCCCCAGGCCTTTGCCTACCGCGTGTGGGTGTCTGAGATCATGCTGCAGCAGACGCAGGTGGGGGGGAGGGGGGGCGGCTGGGTCACCTGGGTAGAGTCAAGGGGTAGAGTCGTAGGTAGGTAGGGGCGGGGGGGCCTAGGTGGGTAAGGGAAGGGGGGAGTGCTGGGCACCACGTGGTCACAGTCATAGCCTTCTTACTGACGCAGTAAGCTTAACACCGACCAAGGGCGCCCTTCCCCCGCCCTGCTGCTGCTGCTGCTGCTGCCGCCAACCCTGCTGCTGCTGCTGCTGCTGCCAGGTGTCCACCGTGATCCCGTACCACCAGCGGTGGCTGGCCCAGTGGCCCACTGTGCAGCAGCTGGCGCAGGCTGAGCTGGAGCAGGTCAACACGCTGTGGGCAGGCCTAGGCTACTACAGGTAAGCCCTAGGCTAATACAGGTAAGGGGGAAGGGGGGGGCTGGGGGGGGGGTCCGAGGGGGGGGAGGGGAGCGGGGAGGGGGGGGCCCGACTACGTACCTTAGAACCGTCCAGGATGAGTGATGCGTTGATGATGCAGGGAAGGTGGGGGTTGTGCTGCTGCTGCTGCCCCACTGCGGGCTCAGGGGGTAAGGCAGTCAGTGCTGCTGCTGCTGCTGCTGTTGCTGCCTTGCTGCCTTGCTGCCTTGCTGCTGCAGCAGGGCCCAAAGGGGTAGGCTAGTCAGTGCCATTTCATGCTTCATGCCATCATTGTTGCTATATCTACATCTGCTGCTATCTAGGTGCCGCATCTGCTATCTAGGTGCCGCATCTGCTGCTGCATTGTTGCTGCCTGCAGGCGAGCTCGTTACCTGCTTGATGGCGCCCGCCACGTGGTGACCAAGCTAGGGGGCCTGTTCCCTGAGACAGCAAAGGACCTGCTCAGCATACCGGGTGGGCCAGACCTCACCTGGACCTGCTGCTCTGCTGCCGCCCCTGCCGCCCTTGCCCCTGCTGACCCTGTCTCCTTTAAGGGGGAGGGGGAGGGGGAGGGGGAGGGGGAGGGGGAGGGGGAGGGGGAGGGGGAGGGGAAGGGGAAGGGGAAGGGGAAGGGGAAGGGGAAGGGGAAGGGGAAGGGGAAGGGGAAGGGGAAGGGGAAGGGGAAGGGGCACACAACCAGCGCAACAAACATTCAAACTTGCCACACCATGCACGAGTGACAGCACGAGCAAGTGTGACAGTGGTCAGTGAGGCTAAGAGTGAGCCATGTGCTCCCCATGCATCATGTGCCACATGCGTCTCAGGCGTGGGTCCCTACACCTCCGCTGCGATTGCTTCCATTGCGTTTGGTGACCATGCGGCAGTGGTGGATGGCAACGTGGTCAGGGTCCTAGCGCGGCTGCGGGCCATCCCTGGAGACCCCACCAAGCAGGTGAGGGGGCAGCAGCAGCAGCAGCAGCAGCAGCAGCAGCAGTGACGGCAGCAGTGGCAGCAGTGGCAGCAGTTGCGGAAGTGGCGGCAGCAGCAACATCACTTGCATCAATCACATCAGTTGCATCAGTTGCATCAGTCGCATTGATGCTAATACTAACAATGGTGTTGGTGTCGCGTCATTGATGTAAGTACCGTATTAAGGTAGGTTGACCAGCAGCTTGACCAGCATCAGCAATTCATGACACAAGCGCTGTGACGCAGTGCGGGGGGAGGCAGGAAGCGGAGGGAGCTGACGGCTCCCCTGCTGCTGACCATGCATGCATGGGCCCCCCTCCTTCCATGCAGGCAGCCTTGCATGCCGCCATGGCTAGTGAGCTTTTAGACCCGGGTCGGCCTGGTGACTTCAACCAAGTAAGCAACCGGTAGTGGGGGTCCAGTAGGTGTGTGTGGGGGGGGAGGACACTGCCAGCAGCTGGGCTAGCCTGGGAAGGGGGTGGCTGAGAGGAGCAGCAGTATTGGGAGGGGTCGGGTGGGGTAGGAGGGGCAGGGCAGGGCAGGGCAGGGCAGGGCAGGGCAGGGCAGGGCAGGGCAGCGCAGGTGGTGCTGTGCGGTGCTTAGTTGGTGTGCTGCCCTGCCTGGTGGTGGCCCAGGCAGTGATGGAGCTGGGGGCGAGGGTGTGTAAGCCGCAGCTGCCGGAGTGTGACACCTGCCCTGTGAGGTCCAGCTGTCAGGCTCATGCCCAGTGGCAGGTGGGCTGTGGGGGAGGGGGGGGAGAGGGCTGAAGGGGGGAGGGGGGAGGGGGGAGGGGGGAAGGGGGAGGGGGAGGGGGAGGGGGGCTGTGGGTGGGTGAGAAGAGGGGAGAGGGGCAAGCTGCTGCCTGGGAAGGTCAGGCAGGGGGTCAGGCAGGGGGTCCAAGCCTGAATGCCTTAATTCCTAAGTGAGGGCCCTGACCCTGACCCTGACCCTGACCCTGACCCTGACCCTGACCCTGACCCTGACCCTGACCCTGACCCTGACCCTGACCCTGACCCTGACCCTGACCTGTTGGCTGCAGGCACACATTGACGCGGGAGGGCTGCCGGACATTGAAGACGCCCCCAAGGTCACTCGCTTCCCTGGTGGGGGGTGGCTGGGAGGGTGGAGGTGGGGGTGGGTGAACGAGAGGGTGGGGGGTCAAACGAGAGGGTGGGGGGTGGGGGGTGGGGGGTGCTTTCTTTGCCCCTGACTGCCCCTCACTGCCTCTCAACCTCAGAAGGCCCCCCACCCCACCCCCCTGGGTACCCCTCCCTCCCTCCCCTCCCCCCCTGACCTTGGCGGTGCAGGTAGGAAGGAGGTGAAGGCCAAGAAGGAGCAGTGCGTGGCAGTGGCGGTGCTGGAGGTGCTGCACCCCCACCAAGACCCTCCCCGGCAGCCAGCTGAGGCAGACCCAGCTGCTGAGGGAGCCCGGGGTGGTCAGGGGCCGATGGGGGCTGCTGGCGGTAGCAAGGGAGGTGAGGGGGCCGGGGGGGGGCTGAGGGGCGGGTGGCGCGGGGGTGGGGGGGCGGAAGGGCGGAGGGTGAACGTCCATCCCTGTCAGGCTGGGTTGGAGATGCTGTCCTATTGAGGCTAGTGGCGCATGAGGGCATGAGGGTCCAGTCAGTACAGACCCACTCGGCACGCCCTGCCACTGCCACTGCCACTGCCACCGCAGGGGCTGCCCCTGCACGCAAGAAGCAGCGGCGCATGCTGGATTATGCCACCCCTGCCCCAGGGTCACAGCAGACACCTCCACAGCAGCAGCAGCAGCAGCAGCAGCCCATCCAGCGCAGCTACTTGCTGGTGCAGCGGCCTGAGTCAGGTCTGCTGGCGGGGCTGTGGGAGTTCCCAGGTAGGTTCCCAGTGCCTGCTGCCTGCTGACCCGCACCACACTGCCGGGCAGCACCCAGCTTGTTCATGGCCTGGCCCTGCCCTGCTCCTGCCTCACCCCTCCTCCAACCCCGTACAGACTGTCTTGCTGCTGCCCTGTCCCTGCGCTGCCCTGCTGCCCCAGCCCATCGACCTGGCCCCTCCCTTGCAGTCAGCAGCAGCGCCTCCTCCATGCCGTGCTCCCACCGTCCCCCTCTCCTCTGCTGGTGCTAAGCTGCATGGCGTGCTTGCAGCATGCTGCTGGATAGAGGTCCACAAGGGCCTGACACATGACGACTGGTCTGCCTTGTGGTCATGCCTTGTGGTCGTGGCCTTGCAGGCGTGGTGCTGGCTGGGCAGGAGGCAGAGCCCACGCTGAGTCAGAGACAGCAGGCCATGGACTCCTACCTGGACAGCCTGTGCCACGGTGCGCAACGAGTCTGATGAAAAGGAGCTATTCAGCAGCAGCAGCAGCAGCAGTTGCAACAGCAGCAGCAGCAGTTGCAGCAGCAGCAGCAGCAGCAGCAGCAGCAGCAGCAGCAGCAGCAGCAGCAGCTCCCACCTCCACGCCCTCAATCAAGACCACGCCCCCACACCCCCACCACCCACCACCACCCACCACCAATACCCTGACCACCCTGGCCACCCTGGCAGTGTGAACACAGGGCGGCCAGCAAGGCAGCTGGGTGGCCTGGTGCTGTAGGCACCAAGATTCCACCACCTCGTCCCCTGGCATGCATCACATGGCAGCGTCAAGATCGTTGCATGGCTGCACAACACATACACCTGGCACATGGGAGGGAGTTTGGCGCAGCCACACTGGGTAGGGGCAGGGGCAGGGAGCTGTTAAACAGGCCACATCATCACCCCTCATCACTTTTCACGTCTTCTCATTATTTCTCATCAATATCCATGACTTCCCACAGCCCCCTGACCAGTTTGGTTTCCGTCCTCTCTGTTATGTCCCTCCTCTGTAGGGTCCCAGAGCAAGGTGACCAAGGCCAGCTCCGACGCCGACGCTGCTCCCCCCTGGTGTGCCTGTTTAGGCGCCCATCTGGAGCGACGCCATGACATGGGGTCGTATGTCCATGTGTTCTCACACATCAAGTGAGGCCTGGTCCCCAAAGTGGCCGCACATCCCATGCATTCAAGATAATGATGCGCATGCTTGTTAGGAGTTGACATAGCCCATGCATCCGTGCTAGGCACAAGGGTTAGCCAGGGAGTGTCAAGCATTTCCTGGACCTTGACTAGTGCCCCAATCAAGGGGTATGCAGACCGTGGTAAGGGTTAGGATGCCATGCATGCCATGCTGACCGTAATTCGGTCAAAGTTCCCATGCATCCTATCGCAAATGATGTCATGACATAAGCATCTGTGGTGAGCATGAGTGTGATGTAGTATCATGCAAGGGGGGCATCTGGGTCAGCAAGGCACATCTGATGTCATCTCTATGTTCACCTGCACACGCCCGCTGCTGCCTGCAGGCAGACAAACTTGGTGGAGCGCATCACCGTAAGAGTGGCCGACATCCGAGAGCTGGAAGCCAAGCTAAGAGGGACAACGCAAGCACAAGGGTCCGCTCCGGCATGCGATGGCAGCTCGAATGCAGACGTCGGGGGCGGTGGCGAGGTAAACACAGATAACGAAGCCGGAGGGAAACCGGTCAGCCAACCGGGCTGCAAGGACCGGAGCCGAAACAAGCGCGGCCCGGCAGCCAAGGCGACCTGTCATCCAGCAATTCAAGAGCCGGTGGAAAGAGAGGCAGTGTCGGGGCCGTCCGCAGCGAAGCCAGCTGTCGCACTGCGGTTCGTACGGGAGCGTGACATGCTGTCGCAGGGTCTCAGCACCGGCCCTCGCAACATCTTCCAGCTCGCGTGCGGCGAGCCGGAGCTAGTGAAGAGACTAGGTAAAAAGAAGGCCCTGTGAGCCGTGATCCTTGGCGGCTAGGTGCTACAAAGCTACATGTGACTACATTGTTACAACGTTACAGAGTTACGCGTGTAATTACATGTAGCTACGGACTATTACATGTAGTTCTGCATCACTGATAGGGATACAGAGATGTAATTGAGTTTTACTCAATTGTAATCGTTAATAGACCTCGTTTTAAGTAGTAGATAACGACAAAACCGCCAGTGCTAAAGGGTTTAAACACGCGAGGCCGAGCACCGGCGCTAAACAGCTCGAGACCGAAGCCAGCGGCCGCGGAGCGTAGCGACGCGGCCGCTGGCTGAGGTCGAGAGCTGTTTAGCGCCGGTGCGAGGCCGAGCGTGTTTAAACCCTTTAGCACGCAGCGGTTTTGTCGCTGTCTAGTGTAGTGGCGTTTTCAAAGCGTTCGAGCTTAATTTAGCGCGGCGAAGCCGCTCTGGCTCCGTCTCTCACATTTGGTGTGACATTTGTAAAGTTGACCGTCCCGCATCTCTTCCCGTAGTGCATATGTTCTACTTCCAAAGCCATTGTTGGGCTCATCCCGCCTGCATATGACTACGACGAAGAAGACCGCGATGGCGACGATCGTTTTCCTCCGACTTTGAGATCGAGGAGTTGTGCCTCTCACCTTCCTTGCCCCTTTGTGCCCCGGTTATGCTGCAAATGGCGAAGTCGGAGGTTATTGTTTCGGACTGCGACCTTGTTTTCGCTTGCCATTTGCTTCCTATCCTTGCTTGTAGGCCCATCTTCGGTCGGTGTACGTATTCAGGCTGCCGTAGACTTTCCGACTGTGATTCCTGCGTGAGTTTGCCAACGCTACAATAGCTTAAGTTCAAGCCTTGCTTTCAGGTGCGTTTCACTCGTTTTCCAGGTTTCGCAGGCTGGGAGTGCTTATGTGGTTGTAGCTGCTCTTGCCATCACCACCCGTGCTAACGTGGCGTCTACCTAAGCTGTTGCTTCGTGTGTTTCCGTGTGGTGTGTGAAGCGGTGCAGGGAGACGTCATGGTGCGTGTGCGTTTGAGCCGGGACTCCTTGTAGGGCACGGAAATGATGGCACACAAGGCACTGTGGCAGCTGGAGCAGACGGTGACGGTGCGTTGGAGCAGGTGGGATGGACAGGAATGCAAAGGGTGCTTGATGATGGGTAGGATGGTGAATGGCACAATTTGTTGTATGCGCGGGTCAACATACACTTGCCTCCTTGGTGCTTGATGATGTTGGCCCTGTAAAGCTCTGTCGACGCACGGCTCCCCCATTGTGCTTGGTTGCTGTGGGTGTTTTCCATGTGCAGGGAGACAGCGATGTGTGTGTGCGTTTTGAGCTGGGCGCCAGGGACGCTTTGTGTGGCACTGAGCTGATGGCTCGCCAGGCACAGTGGCAGCTAGAGCAGACAGTGACGGCGTGCTGGAGCAGGTGGGATGGGCGATAGTGCATTAGGTACTAAAACTGGTGGGCTGAGAAGGGATGGGAGGGCTGTGGTGGCGGGTGGGATGGGCAGGACGGTGGATGGCATAATTTGTTGCAGGTGTGGCTAATGGTGGTGGTGGTATACAATTGCCTCCCTTATGCATGGTTCTGTTTGCAACTCTGCCAGCCTGCGGCTCCCCCACAATGCTTGGCTGCACTACATGTGCCTGGGGTGTCCACCATTGCGTATGACTGCTTTGCTCCGTGCGATTGGTTTGCAGATCCGCAGGACTGAAAACGTGAAGATCAGCCTCGACGCATTCGTCCGCTGGTGCAAGTCATGCACATAGAAAAAAACGTGTGCTAGTTTTGTGGCTGTTAGTTGCTTAGGAGGCTGTAAACAGAGATGCGCTTTTTAGGTTTGTGGCTGTTAGTTGCTTGGGGGGCTGTAAACAGAGATGCACTTTTTGGGTGTGTGGCTCTTAGTTCAGCAAGGGCCTCGTACTAAACGTTTTAAGGATAGGGCTGCTAACGTTTTTAAACGCGTGAAAACGCCACTACGAATCGTTAACTGCAGCGACCTGGTGTATTAACAAAAGTGGTTGCCAACGAACACGTAACAGCCGGCCAACACCATCGCAGGTGACAAGAAGCATCACATTGCGCGGCTTCGCCGCGCCTATAGAGCTTCGCCTACGTAAAACTCAATTACACTAGATAATGGAGTCGCTAGGGTCGTTTCAGGTGGTTGAAAAAGGCTCGGTCTCGGCCCTGGCGCGGGACAGCTCTCGACCTTAGCCAGCGGCCACGTCGCTACGCTCCGTGTCCGCTGGCTTCGGTCTCGAGCTGCCCCGCGCCAGGGCCACGACCTCGCCTTTTTAAACCGCCTAAAACGACCCGCGACACCATTATCTACTAAGTAGATGTATCAGGTACAGAGGTATGTAGGTGCACGTCAGCCCCCTTGTCCCTCACTGGGGCCTGTTCAAGCAACTTGGGTTTCACATGTCAGTCCTGGACGTGCTAGTATGAAGCTGAAACAACAACTCACCTTGCAGTTGGCTCGTCGGCCAAGCAGCCGAACGGCTGACGGCTTAAGCGGTGTAAGCCACCTATCTCGCAGTTGGCTCGTGAGTTGTGACATGATGCCTTACAAGTTGAGGCTGACCTAACACGACACGCAAATCAGCCCAGGTGCATGTCAGCCCAGGCGCAAGGCTTGCCAGCCTTCCCCCATTCATTCCTGAACAATCGTCGTTGATGATGTGGTGTACAGTTATGGTGTACAGTTATGGTATACTGTCCTATCCCTCCAACTGCACAACCTCACCAGGCAGTGGCACAGGCTAAGTGCCTTGCAGGTTCCTTACTGTCATTTAGGGCGCGACCGAAATATGATTTTCCTGAGGAAACGCCGATATGACTGAATATGATTGGAATATGATTTTCACCGTTTGTAGGGCGGTGGAGAAGAGTTGAGACTTAGCGAGCGGAGAGTAGGCTAGCGGAGACCCTTAGCTATGTATGGATCACTAAGCCACGGCCATATCTGCCAAGGGCGGCCCACAAGGCAGTTGATATGTCCATGCTGAAATATGATCAAAAATGATATGGTCGCGCCCTACTGTCGTTGCTACTGACATGGTCTAACAATACTTGGTCTAGTGTCGTGCAGCAGCATTGATCGAGGCACGCATTGGAAGCTGACAGCGTCACAGATTGAGTCCTGAAGACACTACCTTGGTCAGCTGAAACTCAGCTTTTAGAACATTCGTGACATAACGCCTTACATGTTGAGGCTGACCTAACGCGACACCATCCATATCAAAACCATAACAGAGTAGAACTGCATCCTGCCTATTGTCTGGACTGCACCATCTTGCCAAATGTCTGGACTGAATATTTTTGCCAAATGCCTGGGTTGCCATCTCGAGCATCACACGCATGCCCCAACGTATGCACGATGCGATGCGATGCAATGCAATGCAAGCAGCAATCCGAAGTCAAGGTCCTACAACGGTGTATACAGCATGCCTAACACCATGGCACCACAACTGTTTGCAAAATGTTCAGCTGCTGGCGGCACACTACAAGCATTCGTTAAGCAAGGCTGGTGATGGCTGTACGGCTGACTGGGTGGCAAAGTGGCTATCCAGCAGCTCTCCTAAGCTGCTGGGTGACACCTTGGTGTACACAGTGCGCTTGGCTGAAGCACTGTGCTCGACTCTTAGCACAGCACCCTCCCTGCACTTGCCTAGGCACTTGCAAGGCAGGACGTCCACTGCCTCAGACCCGCTAGTGATGGCTGACACAGCTCGCAACACGCCCACTGCACCCTTGGCCCTGCATTTGCTGCCTTGGCAGACCAGTACTCGCCCCTCCTGCTCGTAGCTGCGTGGGGCGTACTCAGGCAGCTCCAGGTCTAGGTCGTTGGGGTCGCAGACTGGAATGGGCACTTGCATGGCCTGCCCCGCTGTAGTCACAAATGTCGCAGTTGACGCGACGCCCTGGTTGGCTGCAGAATGTTGGCGAGGCTCCGGGTGCGCTGGGCGAGGGGGCTGGGGTCGGGGCGCAGGAGACCTCGCCCAACAGGTGCCGCTGACCTCCAGGCGCTTCAGCTCACTAAGCAGCGAGCTGGCTGTCTCATGGGCACTGGGCTGACACACCACCGAGTTCGAAGGTGCTTTAAGAAGCTCTCGGTGCGCTCGCACTGCATCCGCTGCCTGCCTTCTGGCTAGCTTGCCCAGGGCGGACACAGCAGCGCCTGGTGCAGCTGCCTGGTGTTGCGCCTGGGCTGTGACACGCCTGTGGGTCCTCACATTCCGGACCATTGCTGCCATTTAGCTTACAAGGAGCACGATATAGCCTGCTGTCTGCACTAATCGCAGTTGGGCGAAGAAGACCTGTGGTGGCACGCGCCAGGTGCACGCCCCCCACGTACCAAACCTGTGTGCCTCGTACCGCAGCAACACGCTCGGTGCACGCGCGCACCTTACCTTACCACACACAGCAACACGCTCCGTGCACGCACGCCAGGCCTTGCGATCCCGGCCTGCCCGCCTACACCTCCAGCCCCCGCCACCACCCTGGAGTCGCCACAATTCACTGCCACATGCTCATCTCCCTGCGCCGACCTAGCGTAATGTATGCACACTGCCAGGACAGGGCGATCCCCTGGATGCCAAGTTTGCAAAGGCCTCGTTAGGGGCTGGCTGACCCATTGCTGACTCTGGAATGGGCCAGTAGGTGAGTGAAGGTCCAACCGGAGTGCAGTCTGAGGGAAACTGGAGGGCTGGGGACTTGGGGCTGGGGAAACAGGGGGGCACGTGACTTGCAGGGCAGGATCTGATACGTTCCTTCAGCTGCTGACAGCCCAGTTTACAGCACAGGTATCCCGGTCACCATCCAAGCTCTAAGCTACGTTAGCAGCCGATGCTTCCTCCAACCCCTGCAGCTCTTGCTGCCATTGCCCCTCGTCCCAACTGCAGCCTGCACTCCAACCCTCCTCCCAAGCCCTCACCTCCAACCAAACCTGTGGTAGTTGTGGCAAGGCGCCAGGTAGGGACAGATTGCATCAGCAGCAAAGAGCAGTGGTGGAGGCCAGGAGCCAACACTGCAAGGCACCCATATGGCAACCTCGCGTAACACTACCATTATTGTGTATTGTGTGTCATGCCTTACGCCCACTGTGTACCTCACACTACGCTGGCTGTGTATGTTGTGTCATGCCTCACGCCCTGCGTACCTCACGACTCTGGCATGTCCTGCCACTCGGGCCTGCAGCCTGCGCTGACATGTGAGTTCTAGGTCAGGTGTTCTAGGTCAGGTGCCCCATGGTTCTAGGTCAGGTGCGCCTATGTCCTTTTTCAGCCTGTCCAGCCATCGCTGGTGCTGTCTTGAACAGAAGCTGCTTGACGGTGCCTGAGTTGGGCATGCGGACAACATGGCCGAGCCATGTAGGTGGTGCTTTGCCAGAGTGCTTGGGCACACCTGTTGCTGTGTGCACTCGCATAACTAGCAATGATTGCCGCATCAGGACACGTGTGAATGCATGGTGGCCAAATGGTGTTAAAGACATCTAGGTGCTGTGTCCATTGCTGATGTGGGTACTGAACAACTTGGTCTGCTGATGCTTCACGTGCCCCGCGTTGCAGCTTGGTGCAGTGCCGCAGCAAGCCAAGTAGGAAGAGTGGCCTAAGGATGACGACTGATTGGTGTAAGTCTAACATCATCTTCAAGCGTTCACCGTTCTTAAAGCGTTGTGAAGGAACAATAGACTAGGAATCACTCGCGTTGAGAATGAACATAAAGAAAATGCATGACTCTTCATGAATTTACCCCTACACCGTAGTTTGACCCCGACAATGAAGCACTTGGAGGGTGGCCCAGCAGCAACATGACTGACAAGTGTCTGCAAGTCCATCGCCCAGCAAACACGCATGCTCAGGTTTCTCAGGTTTGCTGCCAGGGTACGTAGCTCAGTGTCAGGCCTGATGGTGCTGCATGAGTTGGGGCAGCTGCCCCTCCAGCTTTACTGGCTAAGGGCTGCATGCAAGTTCTGGAACACTGCCAAACTATCCCACAGTGACCTGCTAATGAGGGTCATTAAGGCAGATGTGGAGTTAGGCAGGAGCTGTCAGGCTAGTTGGAGTGCTCAGTTCCAGCTGGCCGTTAGAGAGCTGATGGGGGGTGAGTTCAACTTGAGCCCGGACATGGTCCTAGGCACCAAGGCTATGGAAGTCAAGTGGCTCGAGAGGTGGGGGAGGCGTTGGGTTGGGTTTGAGGGAGACCCTAGACTGCCTGAGACGGTGCATCGGGAGAGATGTTCGTATGCTGCATGGTTCAAGCATGGGGACGGCATTGGCATCAATCACATGGCACCACACCTGCTGAACAGACAGCTCTCTACAGAAGTCCGCACGAGCGTGACTAGGTTCAGGTTAGGCAACAACGGTCTGGGGGTGGAGAAAGCTCGGTTTCAGGGGGTAACTTTCATTGATCGCACATGCACCAGATGCACAGAGGGGGTAGTGGATGACGCCATGCATTTCATCTTTGAGTGCACTGCCACGAGTTCCATCAGGGAGCAGGCGGAGTTTGCCATGACTTTCCAAAACAATAATGAGAACTTGCATGACTTCATGTTGAGCCCATGTGCACCTCTGTTTGTGCACCTTGCTTTGAAGTGCGTTACAAAAAGTCCCGAACCCCTAGAGGGGGAGGGCGGCCTAGCAGCCTAACGGCTGACGGCTTAAGCGGTGTAAGCCACATCATCACATAGGATGGGTGTTCGAGGACGGACACATTACAATCACCACAGCAGGCATCGAGGGACATGACAATGAAGACAAGCGGAGAACTAGCTAGGTGAGGACTGTCCAGAACAATCATGGTGGCTCGCATGCAAGTTTGCCCCTTGGAGCCCATGTGCACCTTTCTTGTGCACCTAGCTCTAACGTGCATTGCAGAAAGTCCCAACGTCCTAGAGGGGGAGGGCGGCCAAGCAGCCTAATGGCTAGCGGGTAAAGTGGCGACCGTTTCACGGGTTCCGCTATCTTCCTCTTGTCATTTGAAGTAGCAAGGGCAGGCGACGCAATGGCCTATCGCAATGTGAGTCGTAGTCACCGTGCAAAGCAGCCCTCCATGTGGCCACACGACCGGGTGAGCTGTGTGGTTGCTGGAAGTGGCCGCAACTACCTGAAGAAAGTGCGTTCCTATGTTCCCACATCCCCAGGCTGCCTGCCGTTCAGTGCCTCTGTCTACTTGAAGATGAGGCTTTCCTGGGCACCCACATTCACCTGTCTAGCTGGACCCGTGTGTGTGCACCTGGATACCTAATGCTTAATCATGTGACAAGGCTACCTGCCATTGAGACCCACATCCCAAGCTTGCTTCTCCCGAGTGTGTGTGATCTGCCCTTGTGGCAAGGCTGGTCCGATCAGCCCCCTGGAGATGTCCGGCAAGCAGCCCATCAGATCAAGACCTTTAGGGTGTCCTTCTTGGTCAAATGCAGCTGGATGGGCACGATGGTCTTGCCCTGCGCCTTGTACTCCTTCATCACCTCGTCGGCATACTCATGGAAGATCTGGTCCTGCGCAGGCATTGCGCACACAAGGTCCTGGGGTCAGGTCCTGGGGTGTGAGCCTTGCAACAGGGCAGCCAGGCCCGGGCTGACCAGGGGGCAAGGGGTCATTGGGGCAAGGGCAGGGTGTCATGGGGGTAGGTGAAGGGTGTCATGGGGGCAGCCTCTATAGACTCTGGAGACTTTGGCATCTCAAGGGTCATGGGGGCAGGGGAAAGGTGTCTGGGAGCAGAGTCTGGTGATGACCCCACCCCAGGCCTGTCATGACCCGCCCCACCTGCTCCTGTAATGCTGCCTGGATCTGTGCCGCATCCTGCAGCTCCTCGTGCTTCTGGGCGCCCTTGCGCTTCTCACGCAGCGCAGTCTGGTGCAGCTGGTAGCCCTGCGGCAGGCAGCCAGGCAGGAGGGGTAGTGGCAGCGAGACGAAGCTTGCCTCGACGATGGGGAGGGAGGGGGCAAGGGTTGGGGTGGAGGGGCAGGATATGGTGCTTGCTGTCATAGTGCTTTGTTTAGCTGGTGTCCATGTTTTGTGTGGTGCTGATGGAGTGACCTGCAGGGCAAGGCAGGCTACTACCAAATGGCTTCCCGGCACTGTCATACTGCCAAGGGAAATAGGTTAGGGTTTGGGTTGACCCAACCCTGACCCTGTAACTCTAATCACAGCCACACTGCCACGCTGCTGCTGCCCACTAGCGTTTTTTCCTATAGCCCACCTTCTCCTCTGGCTGGCATCATTCTGATGGTAAACCCTCCCTCCCTCCTCCTCCCCTACCTGCAGCTTCTTGGCAGCTTCCAGCGTGGCCCGGCGCTCTGCTTCCTCCTCTGCCTTGAGCTCCTTCACCCTGTGGCTCCATGAGGCAGCAAACGCTTGCTCGTCCGCCCTCTCACTGGCCTTGGCCTCCGCCTGCAGCACGGCAGCAGCTGCAGTAAGGCCAGATGCTTGCTGACCCCCTGTCACTGCTGCTGTCCCTCTATGTCTTTGGGGGTGGGAAGGGTGAGGGCAGAAGGTCTGGGTCTCCCACATTATAGAGCTTTCTGATCTGCTGATGACAACTGCAGTGGCTGATGCCTCACATGGTGCAGAAAACCACCATGCACACCGCGATTACATGGACATTGACCTAGGCCTTGGCACTAGGATACCTGGAAGGAGCAGCTGCTACCCCTGCGGTTGTCTGCCCTGCACCTTCCTCACACGCTTGGCTGCTCGTATACATTTCTGCCCAGGCAATGAGCTTCAGAAAAAACAGACAGACATTGAAGAGGGCATGATGAGTGTTAAAGTGCATTTGGAAACCAAGACGGGCAGTGTACTCGTATCATATGATAGCGTTGTTCTCAAACTCTCAAACTCAATACTACAAACAGACATGCAAGAGTGGCGCGATAAGTGTTGAAGTGCACGTTGACACTAAGAGGGCCAGTGCACTCGTATCTTTATCTTACATTCATATCGTACTCTGACCTCTCAAGTCAGGTGTCAGCCCACCTTGATCTGCAGCTGCAGCTGGTTGCTGCGGTCGATGGCCGCCTGCTGGTCTTTGATGCGCTGCCTGCGTGCCGCCTCCTCGCGGGCTGCCTTGTGCTCCGCGGCCTCAATGTCGCGCTTCAGCCGCACCTCCTCCTGGGAGGGGGTCAATGCCGCAGCCATGATGAGCAGGACACAGCTGGGCAGGGTCCAGCCCACCTTGCAAGCAAGCTAGTAAGCTGCCCTGGCATATCATGCGTTGTCAAGCAGGCTGGGCAGGGTGCAGCCCCTGTTGAGTGAGGCTGGGCTGGGTGCAGCCCCTGCTGAGCGGAGCAGAACTGGGCAGGGGCTCAGGAGCAGGAGATGCAGAGAGGTACTCAGCATGAACCCCAGCCCTGCTCGCCCCTTACCCAAGGCTAGGCCAGACCTTAGCCACAGGCCTGGGTTGGCTCAGGTGGCTAGCGTCTCATCCGTGTGGTGGCCCTAGGGCTTTGGACCATGAACTGAGTGACCTTGGAACTGAGTGGCCAGGGTGGGCGACCTTGGTGAGGGTCAACTGTCATTGGCCAGCTTTTAATAGTTCGTACCTGGGACTGACCCAGACACTGTCTAGCTGGACCCATGTGTGTGCATGCCATACCTTATGCTTCTAGCATGGCCCATACTACTCACTGCTGGCAAGGCCAAGAGCCTGCACTGCTGCCTGGGCTGGCGGACCCTTTGGCTGCCTGTGCAATGGGCAATGCTGCTATGTCTCCTTTGCCAACCATCACATTCTCGCGTATGGCTGCATGATTCAGCTGCCTGACTTAGCTGCCTGGCCTGCCTGGACTGTGTGGGTGGTACCTTGATGGATGCGTCAGTGAAGGCCTTGGCCATGGTGTCCGCAACAGCCTTGCGCTCTGCCTCCTTGGCTGCACGCCGCTGAGCCTCCTTAGCCTCCCGCTCAGCCTGAGGGGTCACGGGGCCAGGGGGGACACAGGTCAGGGGTGTGTCAGGACCAGGGGCGTGTCGGGGCCAGGGGCGTCTCAGGACCAGGGCCGTGTCAGGGCCGTGTCAAGATCAGCAAGGCGGGCAGGCCTGGGTCACAGGGTTGTGGGCAGAGGGCTAGGGGCGCCTGGGGTGTGGGACCACATGCCAGGGCCAGGGCTTAGCTCCAGCAGCAAAGCAGCAGCTCCTCACGCATATACATCTCTTGCAAGACATTGGCCGGTGGGGCTGTCTCTATCTATCCATCTAAGGGCACCTTTGACATGGGTGTGAGACATGTCAAGGCCAGGGCCGCAAGGTCAGAGGCACAGCGGCACAAGGCTGTAGTGCAGATTGCCTTGCCCCTCTGCTGCTGGTCACCGTCTGCCGTGCTTTGCTACCCTGCTGCAACCAGCCAGCCACCCCTCCTGACCTGCAGCTCCGCCTTCTTGCGTGAGTATGCCTCAATGGCCGCCTCCTGCTGCACCTCCCGTGACTTCTCGTGCTGCTTGAATGTCTGCGCCACACCCGACAGCCATTGCAGCCAGGCTCAGGGCCCAGTGGCTGCCGCAGCACTAGCAGGCCATCATCAGGCAGGGCCACCTTGAAAGGGTGTCACTAAGGACTTCAAGGAGTCCAGTGAAGACTACCAGCCACCTTGCAAGGGTGTCACTAAGGACTTCAAGGAGTCCAGTAAATACTTAAGGGGCTGCAGTGAGATACTCATAAGGGGCGATGCCACTAGGAGGCTCAGGCCCTGTAGTTCCCCCTGCTCTGGTCCTGCTACCTGGCTAGAGGCAGTGTGACCTAGGTCAGTGCGGCAGCACACACAGGGCATGTGAGACACCTCCCTGCCACACTATGAGCAAGGTGGCGCCATCAGCGCCCCACCCACACCCTAACACCTTCACCCTATGCCTCGTTTCCAACACCCCACAGTCGCTAAGCCAGGAGACGGCCTTACCTTCAGCGCCTCATTCGCTGCCATGGTCTCAGCATTCAGCCGACGTCCAGAGGCCAGCCGGGCCGCTTGCTTGGCCGCCAGTTCCTCCGCTTCCTGCACACACTCAGGAGGGGTGCAGCGGGGCAGTAATGTGGTGGGAGTGGGCTGGGAGTCATGGTGGCGCAAACAACAGCTTCTGTGAGATGCTGGGCAGGGCAAACTGCCGGGCCGGTGAGAAGTGGTGGGAGGTGGTGGTGGTGGTGTGTGCTTGTAAATGCACTCTGACAATAGCGGATGGGAGGAGACGAGGCATGGGTGGCATTGAGCCGGAGGGTAGGGCCACCCCTGGACCACCACTGTCAGGTGTGGACTGTGAAATGTGAGCATGCGCTGGGAGAAGTGGGCCTGGAGGGGCTGCGTTGTGCAGTGCTGGGGTGCACTGTTGTGCTGGGCTCAGAATGGACTGGGAGGTGGTGTACCGGGTGGAGAGGGGGCCGCTGAGGCGGTGTGCGGCCTGGCCTGGGCAGATTCCTGCTGGTGAAGCCCAGACCCACAGGCCTCCTGACCCTGGTGGCTGAGGGCAGGTGACCAGGGTTAGAGCCAGAGTCAAGTGAAGGAAACAGTTGGGCAGCACCCAGGTCAGCACACAGGGTCTCTGGGACTTCCAGCTGGAGGCTGGTGACTGCTGCACCTGTGTGTGGGAGTCTGCTGGTAAGTGCTGGAGGGCAGCTCTCGCCCCACTGAAGCTGCCACACAGACCCAGGGCCATACTCCTGCCACTCAGCTCAGCTGCAGGCTGCCTTTGCTCGTGGGGGTCTGAGCTGGGCCCCAGGCGTGTTTGCAGCTGTTGGGGCTATTGGCAGCTAGGGCTTGTGACAAGGCGTGCAGGCATCGCCCAGTGTAGTGGGGTCTGAACCACCTAGACCGGGGACTGGCATCTGAGTGCAGCCAGTAGAGCGGCCCATTGGAAGGCCAATGTTAGCATGCATGCCTTGGTGGGCCTGTTCAACGCCCGCCTTGACACCTCCTGACACTGAGCTGGAGTTTGTGGAGCAGCTGAAGCTGGCTTGGCAGAGGTCTGGGTCCAAAGTTAGGCTGCACCTGCTGTTCCTGCACCTCCTGCGTCCAGCCCTACACCCAGGTCACACCTGCTGAGCACGCTGGCGTAGCAGCTCGCCTTCACGCTTGTTCTCTGCACGCTCCGCAAGTATGCGGGTCTGCAGTGTGCAGCAGCAGCACCGGCAAACCCACGCCTCAGGCTGACCTGCGTTTCCTACATCACTGATGTGCCCATCGCCCCATCTGACAGCATGCTGCCTACAATGTCTCTGTTGTGTGCCGACTACAAACCGACTGCCAAGCGTACTAATGCCATTAGGCCGCCGTTTCTGATACAAGAAGCTTCAGTCTATTGACCCATGACCTGTAGGAGCGCCCATGCTCTGGGACTAACCTTCATGTCCTCCAGCTGCTGTGTTTGTACTGCTTTCTGCTCCAGTGCTTTCTGCTTCATGGCCTCGTACCTGGCCAGCTCAGCTGCCTCAGCAATCTGCAAGAAAGGGCCGCTGGGTGTCATCGGCTGGATGTAGTGGGCTGGGTCCTTGGCAGACTAAACACCGCAGAGCCTGTAAGCCTCACCTCCAGTGCCTGCCGCTGCTGCTCGACAAAGGCTGCCTCCTGAGCCTTGTTCAGAACTGCTATCTGTTTCTTGAACCCAATGAGTGACTCATTCTCCTTAATGGCATCGCATAACAGCATCTTGCCATGCAATGCCTTGACCTTGTCTGTTGTGTCAAACAATATCTTGTTTGCCCGTTCTATCTGTATTCTGCGCTGCTCAGCACGCATCTCTGCCTCGGCCTGGTCTGCCTGCGGACATGCAATTGCATGCAATCAGGGTTTGCAGTGGTAGCATTGCCAGTCTATCCAGGCTGCTAAGAGCTAGCACACCTCAATACGCTCGGCCTCCTCCGCTGCCAACCTCTCAACACGAGCACGCTCTTTCCGTGCACGGGCAGCCTGCACAGGGAAAGACAAGAACTAATAGGCTACTACCAGCCATGCTCACTCAGCGATTGCCAGTCACCTGCAGCGTGTTAGGCCATTGTGCAGCTCGCTCATCGCTGAGCTGCTTGAGACGCCTGCGCTCCTCGGCTTGGTTGTCCTGTTGGTCTGTCGCAACCTGCAAGCCAGAGAGTGCGGTGAAATGTCCACTCACAATTGCTGCAGAGCTCAAGCAAGTATATGCAAACCTTGGCTCTTATCGTGTCAAGCTGCGACTTGCTGATGTATCCAAACTGCTGCGAGGACATTTCTGGGTACCGTTATCTCGCCACGTTTGTGGCTTACGGCAGCTGGTTGGGTCAGGTGTGTGTGTGTACCGGGTAAGATAAGACTAGCGGAAGCGGGAAGTTGGTTGAGTAGGTTAGGGCTGGGTGTTGAGTTTTATCTGCCACAGTGCCAAGTATCCTGGATTCAAGACATAGTACCAGTCCTTACCAGCTGTGCTCCATGAAGGACATCCTTGCACCATGCGTGCTCCATGAAGGCCATCCGTGCTCCATGAAGGCCATCCTTGCTCCAGTGCTTCATGTTGTGAAGCCTCGTTCTTGGCCAAATCAAGTACCTCGGCCTTCTCCAAGGAAGAGCCGCTGGGTGTTGTAGGCTTGAATGTGATAGGTTGGGTGTTGGGCCCATGGGCAGCATGCCAGTCAGGTGTCCCCAACTAACAGAAAACCTACCCCTGGTAATCAAAACGACGCCGCGTCTCAGGCACGTGGTTTCTAATTATGCTACGCACATCCCCGGGTAGAGCACTCTGTAAGCTACGGGGTGAAGCGTGTTTCATTAAATTCCGTGCATTGTGTTGAGCACACTGGCGGCTCAAATCGTAGCATTCAAATTCATGCCGGTTTTGCTCATGCGGGCCTCGCCGCGACTGAACGCCGCGACCGACGTGGCCCAGTGACCCCTGCAAACAGTCAGGGGCAGTCGCCGCAGTAAAAACGATCCACATGGCATGCCAAACCGATGTAACAGCGCCACTCCACACACGCACGGGAACACACAAGGTTGGAGCGATACTTCACCCCTGCTGGTCCTGCAGCTGTATACGTCACTGTTCCTGTTGCTACAGTAGTTGCTGGCCCTGCAGCAGCATCTTCAGGCATACCAGCTGTAACTCTGATGACGAGCACCTTGCCATGCTTCTTGTATGTGCAGCCATGCTTCTTGTATGTGCAGCCATCATATGGCCATGCCCACCCCTGCCGTGCACCATGTGCCTACCACCACCACCTCTCAACCTCATAACTCCTCCCCGCCCCCCCGTCCCCGCCCCGCCCCGCCCCGCCCCGCCCCGCCCCGCCCCGCCCCGCCCCGCCCCGCCCCGCCCCGCCCCGCCCCGCCCCGCCCCGCCCCGCCCCGCCCCGCCCCGCCCCGCCCCGCCCCGCCCCGCCCCGCCCCGCCCCGCCCCGCCCCGCCCCGCCCCGCCCCGCCCCGCCCCGCCCCGCCCCGCCCCGCCCCGCCCCGCCCCGCCCCGCCCCGCCCCGCCCCGCCCCGCCCCGCCCCGCCCCGCCCCGCCCCGCCCCGCCCCGCCCCGCCCCGCCCCGCCCCGCCCCGCCCCGCCCCGCCCCGCCCCGCCCCGCCCCGCCCCGCCCCGCCCCGCCCCGCCCCGCCCCGCCCCGCCCCGCCCCGCCCCGCCCCGCCCCGCCCCGCCCCGCCCCGCCCCGCCCCGCCCCGCCCCGCCCCGCCCCGCCCCGCCCCGCCCCGCCCCGCCCCGCCCCGCCCCGCCCCGCCCCGCCCCGCCCCGCCCCGCCCCGCCCCGCCCCGCCCCGCCCCGCCCCGCCCCGCCCCGCCCCGCCCCGCCCCGCCCCGCCCCGCCCCGCCCCGCCCCGCCCCGCCCCGCCCCGCCCCGCCCCGCCCCGCCCCGCCCCGCCCCGCCCCGCCCCGCCCCGCCCCGCCCCGCCCCGCCCCGCCCCGCCCCGCCCCGCCCCGCCCCGCCCCGCCCCGCCCCGCCCCGCCCCGCCCCGCCCCGCCCCGCCCCGCCCCGCCCCGCCCCGCCCCGCCCCGCCCCGCCCCGCCCCGCCCCGCCCCGCCCCGCCCCGCCCCGCCCCGCCCCGCCCCGCCCCGCCCCGCCCCGCCCCGCCCCGCCCCGCCCCGCCCCGCCCCGCCCCGCCCCGCCCCGCCCCGCCCCGCCCCGCCCCGCCCCGCCCCGCCCCGCCCCGCCCCGCCCCGCCCCGCCCCGCCCCGCCCCGCCCCGCCCCGCCCCGCCCCGCCCCGCCCCGCCCCGCCCCGCCCCGCCCCGCCCCGCCCCGCCCCGCCCCGCCCCGCCCCGCCCCGCCCCGCCCCGCCCCGCCCCGCCCCGCCCTACAGTCCCTCATGGGCACCGTGGATCAGTCCGCCGGAGCAGTCCCTCATGGGCACCGTGGATGGGTTGCAGGATGGGACGCAGCCTCCAGGGTCAGGTGCATATCTACCGGCACAAACGCCACACAACTGTCGAGGAGGCAATGAAGATGACAGGAAAGCAGCTTCAGTCATACCTCCAGTTTCACAAGCAGGAGGTACACACGAGCTGGAGGGTACCCAAGCTACAGAGCCACGTGTGCACCCACATCCGTGGGAAGCTCGCCGCAGCTGCGCCCCCTCAGCAGCAGCTGACACCTGCAGGCACCATCCCTGAGCTGGCTGCGCCTGCTGGTGCACCCCCTCAGCAGCAGCAACAGCTGGCAGCGGCAAGCACATCACGTGAGCATGAGGCACCTGCAGCTAACAAGTCGAGGGCAGCAAAGCAAGGTGAGACAACACCACGTACTGCACCTAGCACCTTGTTAAGCGTAGTAGAGCAGCCGGTAATGCACTTGCGCCAGCAGCAGCTCCAAATGCTAATAGTGGTATCCAGTCGTCACGACTGCCGTCGTCGCGTCCACATGCCAAAAGCAAATCATGTTCCGACTGCTGTTGCGCGTTGCAGGTGCCAGCAACAACGGTGTGGCGAAGCGTGCTAGTGTGGCGCGCCTCGCATGAGGCAAAATCGCATGAATTCAAATGTCGATCTTTGGGCAGGCACTGAACACCGCTGAGAGCGAGATAGTCTGCCATCTCGTAGCTATGAGTTTCTTCTGTTTTAAGCACTGTTTACACATACTTTTGACTGAGTGGCTGCGGAGATACGGGCTTCCTATCACAGGGGGGTGGTTTTCAGGTAGTTGGGAACGCCTGAGTTGGGGACTGTTGGGGTCCTGACTCGGGCACCTCTAGTTTACCTAGCTCCCCCTCTATGCCTGGATCAAGCCCGCTGGGGCCATTGCGCAGCCGTTGAACTTGTGCGAGGCGCACCGGAGCACCGCGTCCCGCCCGCTTCGGATCATCGGTTGCGTGCCGAAAGTCTTAAGAAGGCGACCAAGACAGCGGAGAAGGCCTGTGGGCGGGCAGTCAATATCGAAAGCGTGTTGACGGCGACGCTGAACGAAGCGCGCGTTTTTTTCAAAAGACGTTCGGCTATGTCCGCCACGGTAAATACATCGCTCGAACTGTCGAACAGCTCGAACTGTCTCATAACAGCCTCGTGCATCCTGGCGGGCAGGCGGGCGGGCGATGGCCTTGATGAATGAATGATGATGGAGTGAGTTATGAAGGGGTGAACAGCACTTGTGGCTGATCGTAACGTCTAATCCAAAAGCATACCTTGGGCTCGTGTGACAAGCTCCTAACCACAAGCATCGCGATGAAGATGCAATCCACACACTTAGCGCAGCAAAAGTCACAATCTAGCACTTGTGGTCTCCGTGAAGCACGTTCAACTCCGTTGCGCCATCGGTGGGAGAAGCAAGTGCCCTTATAAAAGCCAATGTGCAAGCGCAGCAGCTGCACTGTGTGGCACAGAGCGCTTGCTTGCTTAAACTCACGTCTTCTGCCAAACACAGTGCGCTGGGCCTGTTCTGCAGGTATCGGTCTTCCGCGGTGCCATGCCCGACTGCACTGCATCAGCCCGCAGTCTCGGAGCCTGTAGCAGCTCAGAGCAGCTCAGTCCCCAGCAATGCCTCAAGGAGGGAGTGGTTGGCCATGGCAGCAGCAGTAGCAGTTCTGGGCCAGCAAGCCGCTCAGCCTGGGCCGGCTTCAGCTGTCAGAGCGAGTGAGTGTAGTGGCAACATTTCAACACACCTCCACTCACTAGGACTCTCTCATAGGCTGATGAGCTTTCTGGCCTTCAAACAGCATAGTTTTCCACCAGTTGCAGCCTCACTTGGACTCCTCGCTCCTGGTAGGCAGAGCCTGCCTGCTCCTGTTTACCGCCAATGTGTTGCATTGAGCCCTGCACAACTGACAGCGCCATGTGTGATGCTGAGCTCTGTGAGTGTGCAGCTGACAGACAGACATGGCCCTATCAGACCTGCTCAAGCCATGGCCTCCCTATCCTGCTTGCCAAGCCCTCACGGGTCCCATGCAAAGCAGCAGCTTCTCTTCACAATTCCTGGATTGGGCATTACTGCTGGTGACCACTCCATCGCAGCCAGTGTTTTTGCAGGGCACATATTTGGGCAACGCTGACTTTGGCTGTGCAGGCTCTCTGTGCGTAGACGCTTTAACAGAGGAGGCTGACGCTGAGTGCCGCAGGGCCGCCCTAGCGTGAGTGTGACCAAGTGGATGCAGTAGTGTGACCAGGGGCATTACCAAGCCTAGGGTTGGGGAACTGGCAGAGAGAGTGTCGGTAATGGCTTGTTGTGTTGAATCGTGTTGCACCTGGTGCCACACATGGCGGTACACTTGCCCTGATGCTGTACCTTTGTAGAGTCCTGGCTGGCAGTAGCCGGGAAGTAGCAAGGCTTTGGAGCAATGGCTCACTTCCGCCATCAGCCCTGCAGCCACTTCTGTGGTCACGCACGCAGGGGTGATATTGACCAGCTGAACAACTACGGCACAGCCTCCACCAGCCGCAAGTTCGGTGAGTGGCTGGCTGGATGTGCCAAGGCCCCTGCTGCTGCTGCAGGCGCTGCTGCCACTGCCGCCGCTCCCATCACATTGGCTGCTGCACCACCTTCTGCCTAAGGCCCAGCATCAGACAGCACAGCTGCCAGCACACATGCTACTGCCATCAAATCTCCTGTTAAGTGTGCTTGAACACTTGTGAAGCGCACGGTACTGCCAATACATTGTGTCTTGGTGTGCATGAACGCATTGGCATGAGTATTAGGTTGGTCGACATGCATGTGTAGGGTTTTGTTGAGACAGTGACCATGCGTATGTGTGACGTCATGAGGCAGCATACCGGCCATAGGCTTGTCCAGGTCTACTTGCCCTCATGTCAAGTGTGCTGCCGTCTGTGCCTGTTGCCTGCTGCTGCTGCAGAGTTGGCACCTAATGTGGTGAGGGGCCGGTCTACACTGTGGCTGTCAGCAGGAGGAGCAGCAGGGGGATGGCAGGGCCTGCCATCATGGCTGGGAAGTCCAGGGGCAGCAGGGGCAGGTCTAGTAGTTGGGCATGGATGGGCAAGGTAAGTAAGGTGGCAGGGCTAGGTTTGCATGGCCCCAAAGGCATGGCCAGTTTCCCTTTCACCGCGCATCATGGGCAGCTCCATTAGCAAGGCGTTAGGGCGCAGGCAAGGACGCTCCTGGTACCCCTCTCCCCTCCCCCCACAGCGCACCTGGTGATCTGTTGAAACAGAGTTTCGATCTCGTCCGACACGTTCAGGTGCTTGGGGGCGCAGGCAGGGGACGAAGCAGTGCATGAAGGGCAGGGACAGGGTGGGCAACATCCACATCACAGGTTCACCACTGCTATCATCACGAATGTCTGCCAGCTTGTCAGCTCACCCAGCAGCAACCATCTGGCCAGCCCAGCTCGCCTCTTGTGTATTAATGCCCTTCATAGATGCCATGTTGTAATGGTGGTGGTGATGACGCCGTGCGTGACGTGTGTGCAGCCAGCGGCTGTGTTGAATGACGAGTACACGGTGGCCACACTGAAGCTGGGCTCAGAGATAGAGGAGTACTGCGCCCTGGTGAGCCCCTCCCTAGCATTGCAGAGCCGCTGGCTGACCGGGACAGGGCTGGGGGCCAGCAGCAGCACCTGTTTCAATCCTGGCTCTGGAGATGAGCTGCATGAGCCAGGACTGGCACAGGTTTAGTCTGGGTCAGGCCATGCATGAGGCTGCTGGCAGGCATGGCCTGACCCAGACTGGGATCAGAAGGAGACTGGGGTGCTGGAGCAGCCTGGGATCTCAGGGCAGCTCTCAGGGCTGCAGGCTGCAGTTCATCACACCTGAATAGACACCCGCAGAGGCCAGGGGCCAGCAGTAGTGGCCTGGCACAGGAGCTACGCATGCGTGCCCATGGCCTGTGTCTGGACCCAGCCGTTTCTCATAACCGTGTGGCTCAGGCTGTCAGGGGATGCTGACACAACCCACCTGTGTGGGGCAGAGGCAATGCTGACACAACCCACCTGTGTGTGGCAGCAGCAGCAGCAGTGTGGAACTGGGCCGCAGAGAGCAGCACTAGCCAGTCAGAGCTGTGGGAGCGCTATGCGGGCACTGGGCCCCGCACCGGCTGCCAACTGGCCCTCCAGCCTCCCACTGCCCCAGCAGGCTGCTGAGCTGCAGGGGTCAGGGGTAAGGTTCCAGGGTAGGCGCACTGCAGGCGCCCCGTGCTCTGCACCCTGTGTTTCATTGCTCTGGGATTGTGGCACACAGGGTGCCCAGTGTGGCGGTGTGGCAGTGTGCGATGGCCCCTGACAGCTCAGACACTGCCAGCCCAGACTCCTGTTCAGAGGCTTTTGCCAACCTCCTTGGCTCTGACTCTGGACGCTCAGGCAGAGCGGCAGCAGCAGCAACAGTGACAGCCACGTCTGCTGCCACAGCAGAAATGGCAGCAGCTGTGGCAGTGTTGGGTATCAGCTGGAGCAAGGGAGCTGCAGGGAGCGGCAGCAGGGAGGTGGCGAGGATAGGAAGGAGGGTTGCAAGGTGGCAACGAGTGCAAGGTGCCTGCCTACCTGCCTGCTGCCTGTTGCGTTGTAGGATGTGTACGACAAGGGGCGGGTCCCACTGATCAAGTCTTTGAAGTCTGACGGCACCGCCTGGGTCAGCAAGTGAGTGCCACCACAGCCACTTGTGTCCCTCTCTGCCTGCCTGCCTGCCTGCCTGCCTGCCTGCCTGCCTGCCTGCCCTTGTGTCTGTACATGTCTGATCTACCTGTCTGCCTACCTGCCTGCCTTACCCTGACCTGGCAAGGTATGCACGAGGTGGCAGCGCCCGCACCCAGAGCGCTCGGCGCATGTACATTGCTGTGGACTCAGTGGTGGGCCACCTGGCCAGCAATGGGTGAGAGGGGCACACCTGGCCTGCCGCCATGGGCAACAGGGCTTGCATGAGCAGCTTGCATGGGTGCGCCCACCTCAGGCTCTCGTAGAGGTGCATGATGTGGCTGGTTCCTCACTGCTTGACCAGCCTGGTGCATGCTGCCCATGCTGCTTTTGTAATACGCGCCGCCCCACAGGGTTTGTTGCAATGGCTTAGTGCATGGCAGCTGGAATTTTTTGTGGATATGCTAATCAGTCTATAGGACATTGGAAACCCTGGCATGGGACTTGTGATGAGCCTGTACCCCCTCTTCTTCTCCCTCTGCTTCTCCACCTCAGCAGCCACCACTTGTCAAATCCTCCTCCTCACATGGTCCCCTCCTGCTCCTCCTGCTCTACTCCCTCCTCTTTCCCCTCACAACCCAGGCGATGCCCCTACCACGCTTACATCCCCCACCACATTATGTCTTCCCCACACGGTGGCTTGCTCTGCTCGCTTCCCCCACCTCCTCACAACCCAGCCAATGCTCACGCTTTGTCACGCACCATAACGCATTTGTTACACTCGTTACACTAGACTGGTTCTAGAGTTAGATATTGATACGCATCATTCATTACACTCAGTGCAATTGACTGGTCATGCACTCCAATCTCCCTGATCCTCGCCTTGACTACCATCACCACCCGCCAAACCCCTCCACACTGATGCTCCTCTTGCTCTGCACCCTCCTCATCCTCCTCCCCACCATTCACGCGGAGCCCTCACACCTCACTGCTGACCACATTGGGGCCCTCCCCTTGCTGACTCTGCACCCCATCCATGCCCTACTGCCATTACCACGCCCTACTGCAATCACTGTGTGACTGCCACTGCCCTGCTGACACTGCCGCCGCTACTGTCATGCTGCTGTGCTTGCCTCAGGTACGCCCCACTGCCTGCCCCCAAGGTGAAGGCTGTGCTAAAGAGTGTAGGGGAAGCCAGGGACTTCTTGGCCAAGGGCATCTGACATGCCAAGGGCATCTGGCTGGGCCCCGGACCTGGGGCTGGGTCTCCAGCTGCTGCTGTGACTGGGCTGCAACAGAAGGGCTTGGGCGTAAGAGTGATGGTTAGTGTACACCGCTCAAGCTGTCAGCCATTTGGCTGCTTGGCCGTCCTCCCCTGGCTGGGGTGTAAGGGCTGGGGCTGACGCTGGGCTGAAGTGCCCGGCCCTGGGCTGGCTGCCGGGCTGAGGGCAGTGGGATGGCATGGCAGGGCATGGGAGGGGCGCGGGGCGCGGACCAGGAGGTCACCCCCGCCATTGGCTGCACCCCTGATAAAATCTTTCTGGTTTTTATGAGTGTTACAGCGATTCTCGCGCAGGGCGATGCAGCTCATGAAAGCGAAGCTAGCGGGCTGCTCGGGCTGATGTGCACCTGTGCCGGGGCGGGCGGGGGTGCTGTGAGATCGGGTCGCGTTGTGCCGGGAATGGCCTGCTTAGTGGGGCTGTGATCAGAGAACAGCTATCGCGCTCAGCGGACCAGCTTTTCAACTTTTTGAATTTTTGTCGGGCGCAGTACCCCCCCTGACATGTGTTCTAGTGCTACTGCTAGTGCTGGTGACATGTTAAGAGTGGTGGTATGGCTTGTGGCCTGTCCCTTCACCCGAACAGCGTGCACCTCGTGTAACGTCAAATACCGGCTTTTTCCGGCTGCCATAACTGTCCAACCAGGACGTCAAATGATGAATTGCCAGTTCAGCGCGGCTCCTTGTGTGGCCACCTAACGTGTCTGCAAACCAGAAACGCGTTGTCTTGATGTGTTGGCCGTTTCATGTGGGGGGGTGAACATCAGCTCAGTTTATGCATCTTTTTGACTGATTCTAGCTGCGTTTGGCTGCAAAAGAGCCACAAACACCGATGTGCAAACCACCTTGACATTGCTGTCACATGTGGACTGAACCCGTGTTGGAGAATGCGATTTAAAGCGCTGTTGCATGCTGGTTTGGATGCGCCGTTCACGCCGCGCTGGGTCCAAGCTGCCTACAGCTGTCTGCGTGGCGCCAGAACACGTCGCGTGTTGGGGACCAGCCACCCGGCAAACCGCTGGGGCTGGCCGCACTCTAGTCAGGCCATAAGCAGCTCATCGCACGAATCGGCGGCCTCGTCCGTGCAGAAATGAGAAAGTTTTTATCTCTTGAGCCACGGGGGTGCAGCCAATGGCGGGGGGCGCGGACCAGGAGTGGTGGAAGTGTGGGGGTCTGCCAATGGTAGCTTCAATCCAACACCTCAACGACCGCAGTCCATGGAAAGATACTGAGAGACATTGCAATGTGTTACTGGCCGCTTTAGAGCATCGCGCTTCAACTCCTAGAAGAGGCGTTGCCGTTAAACCATTGCGCAGGGGTGATAAGGACCGTCACAGCTGATCTCATCTCGAAATCAACCATCTGCCATCATTTTCGTTAGTCACTGCGTAGGTGACTTGCAGAAGGTAATATGGCGCCACTTTGCATGTGCTCAGCGCGCTGCGGGATGCTCTTTGGCTTGCTCTGGTCCTGACTTGTGGCGGGTTGGCTACCGTCGTCATCGTCACCTGCATCAGCCTCCTAGCGATGCAAACTATTTCGTCGCTCCCCTCGTCAGGCATCACGTCACACGCATTACACATTCGTCTGGTCCAGCTCTGCTGTTGTCCGCAGTGTCCACAAACAAGCACATCGTAGCCACATCCACTTACGGGCTTGCTATCCCAGCCAAGGCAACTTTTCTCAAGCTCAGCTCGACAGGTTGCTCAAAACATGGACTGGCATGCAGGCGCCACATGAGCACTAATTTCATGCCAAAACAGTGCAGTGAAGCAGCTAGCAGTGAGGCAGTGCCACGTAACCCAAGAGTTGTTGGTGGAGACCGTGACACGCCATTCATGACACATCCATCCCATGACCCTACCCAGCAGGGGTGAAAACGTGCTAGCGTGTCACATCGCATGGTCCCACGCCCATGATGTGCATGCATTGAGAGCCGGCTTGCATGCACTCATCCTTACCAATGCCGTTGTGCAACGTGCTCATGACCGCTACAGTGTATGAGTTAAGCATGACTTGCAACAACAACTCTGATTGGGCAATAGCCATGATATGATGGTGGTACAGTTATTGCTCAACTCAGCAGCTGAGTGCTTCCACCCCACCCACCCCACCCCTCCCCAACTGCCCATCCCCTCCCTCACTGCCACCAGGTCCCACCCACTGCCACCCCCTCTCCCTTCTTTAAGCTGTACAACAGACACAGCAAGAATGGGCCACCCCCGTCAGGACCACCGGCACAGCTGCCTTTCACAATCAGAAGGAGCTACAACCCGGGCAGTCACACTTTTCACACACATCCCTCACTCGATGTCATTGACCACCACCGTGTCCTCCTCGGAACCCTCCTCCTCCCCTCCCTCTTCCGCCTCTCCCTCCTCAGCCTCGCGCACTTTCCAGGTTTGCTTTACTGCGCGCTGGCTGCTGCGTGTCGCAGACGGCGCCATTGGTCCTGGGCTTGACACCGCGGCAGCCACAGCCTTGCTCTGCCTGCAACCAGCACATGGTGCAACTTGCACTGTCAACGCACCCATTCGACTTGGTGGGGAGCCCCAGTGGGGTCTGGCAAACCCAGCAGATCCATTAGACCTCATGGCCTCAGACCCAGCAGATCTGTCAGGCAAAGTCAGGCACCTGCTTCGGGTCAACAAACCCTCACCCTGACTAGGTGCGCCATGTACTGGGTAATACACATGAACAGGGGGTGACATGGCCAGGTAACTGTCTGCTGCAGCACATGGTGGGCAGCACATGCATATGGTCCCATGGGACGTGTGTCGCATGGACATTGCAAGGTGCAAAAAGCACTCATGCCATGGAAGACACTGAGTGATTTGATGGCAACAGGCACCTCACGGCAGCATGGTTCCAAACAATTCTCAGCAAGATACAACACAAGGCGTGTCACAACCACGATGTTCATCTCAATCAGCGAGGTCGAAACAGCCCAAGGTCCCGCACCAGGGCATGGTGGTGTGCAACGCAGTGGCAGCTGCATGAACGAAACAGTGCGATGCAAGTGCCGCTGGTGAAGACATAATTGTGACGTTCCAAGCACACTGAGCTATTCATGTGAATTTTGACATGCACACAGAACCTGCCTGGAAGGTGCTGATCTGGGTGCAGGCGTGTCCTCTTCGCCACCACCGAGAGGCTGGGCTCGCCGCCCGGACATTCGTCGGATGGTGGGGCTGGACACCAGCTCGCCGTCTGCGTTGGCACGGCTCAGTGGTGTGTTTGCAGGCGGAGCTTGCTCCGACGACCCTGGCACGGCGTGGTCGGCTGTCCCCAACCTCTGACCCCGGCCCGCGCCGATGTGCTGCCCGGCAGGGCGGATGTCCTCATCCGCGTCCAGCACGTCATCATCCGACAGCACGTCACCGTCGGACAGCGAGGCATCGTAGTCAGAATCCTCACCCTTCGCCTTCGGTGTCGCCATCCCGCCCTTCGGTTTTCTGCTGGCTCCACGCAAATTCCGCGTTGTATGCTCTGCGCTCTGCAGCCTCGTTGCTGCCACCTCGGCACTCGCCCCTCCCTGACTCCGCAGCTTCCGGACCGTAGTGCCTGCTGCTGGCGCCCGGCCGTTTGAACGGGAGCTCGGCATTGCGCTGTCAGCTCCGCGAGCCACGGGAGCTTTTGATGCAGGGGTGCGAGCTGGTCGGGCTCGTGTAGCAGGGGTGTCCCGCCCGCCATGCTCTTCCTCGCCTGATTCCCCGCTCTCCTCTTCCTCCTCCACTTCCAGCTCGTCACCCAGCACCATATCATTTCTGTGCAGCCACCGGTTCTGCCCAGCGGAACTGCGATGCGGCCGCTGCCCCTTGTCCGTTGCCTTTGCCACATCTGCACTTGCAGCTCCAGTCCCGGCCAACCGCCTCCTTGTTTGAATCCCGCCGCTCTGCGTCTCAGCTTGCGGCACCACCAGCCGGCTGCCGCGCATACCTCCTCGCGGCCCGCTGCCCTCTGCCATAGCACCAGAGTCAGGCGACGCCACCAGAGCTGATGTTAAGACAGAGCTCACGCTTGCGTTTTGGGCCAAAGCTTGCTCTGGGCGTGGGGCCAACCCAGTGCGGACAATGAGATCGGGGGCGCTTGGGCTTAGCCTCGCTGGCGGATGAATTGCACGACGGGGACGCGAGGTAGGGCTCGTTTCGTCCACCTGACGCGGCCCAGGTGAGGTGGACCTCGCTGCAGGACGACCGCGCTTGCGGGATGTGAGCAGCGGGGTTCTCGCCTCGTCCGTGGCTGGTGTGGCAGCGACCGCCAGTCGGCCACGCTTGCGCACAGTGGTGGCAGGGGAGCGACGTCGCTTGCTGCTGGTTTGGGTTCTGGTCTTGACGTCAGGCGTTGTCAGCGAGGCAGGCACACGGCCGCGGCTGCGCGTTGCAGGTGGTGCGGAGGCAGAGCGAGCAGACCGCAGGCCTGGGCCTCCACCTCTGGCTAGCCCTGTGGTCTTGTTGGCCGCTACCACCCCAGCTAGCTGCTTCTCCGCGCTTGCACTCGCCGCACCAGCTGCAGCCTTGGCAGGTCCAGTGCTTCGCCCTCTGCCTTGACCTCGTCCACGCTGCACAGCTGCAGCCACAACCCGTGCCGCAGCGCTGTAGCGGCCGGTCTTGGCGCGGCCGCCGCCACCAAGAGGGGCTTGCTTGGAGCGCGCCCTGAGTGTGGCAGGGGCGGCAGCACGCAGCGCCCGGGTGGTGGAGACCCGGGGAGGGTCGCACTCCTGTGCCGCCGCACTCCGCCGAGTCGTGACGCCGCGGTTGCCTAACGCCGGGCTAGCCGGCAATGCTGCTGCTGCCTGGCTGCGCACTGCCCGGCTGCTGCGAGTTACCATGCCCACGGCCTGGTGGGCCGAGCTGGGGACTGCCACCACAGGCTCCTCCACGGGCTCCGCCCCTGTTGGCTCCTTGGCCGCCTTGGTGGCTTTTCGGATCATGGCTGCCACCTTGCTGCTCCTGCCTTCCGCCACCACAGCCGAGGTTAGAGCCGCTGCTGCCTTGCGTCCGCTTGATCGAGTAGCCACACCAGGCATCCCGTGCACCATGCTGCTGGCAGTTGTGAGGGGGGCGGCAGTTGTTGTGGCGCGGCCGCTCCTGGCTGGCCGACCCCGCGAGGTCGCGGCTGTTGCTCCCACAAAGCCAGCGTCTACAGCGACCTTGGCTCCTTTTGACACTGGCCCAGCCCCAGCCCCACGAGTAGCAGCAGCCGCGGTCTGGCGCGGGGCTGCGGCTGAGGCCCGGGGGCGCATCAGGCGAGTGCCCGTAGACATTCGCTGCGGACGAGAGCTGTTCTTCGCCGCAGGTTCAGCAGAGGCAGCAGCGACTGCAGCAACAGCGTCAGAAACCGCACCGGCTGCAGAAGCATCACCTGGCTTGGCCCCACCCCTGCCCCCGCCGCCTCCCCTGCCGCGCCCCGCCCGGCCACCACCCCTGCCGCTGCTGACTGGCGCAGCAACAGCTCTGGCCCTGACCCTGCCACCCCCCCGCCCTGCCACCCCCCCTCTGCCCCTGCCACCAGCACCCCTCCCCCCGCGAGGCTCAGCATTCTCAACTGGCCCACTGCCTTTCCCGTGCACCGTTCCCTTCCCCAGGACTGCGGCCACGCCCTTAGCTGCAGGGGCCACCGCAGCCGCCACTGCTGCGGTGGCCGGCAGCACAGCTTTGCGGGGCCTTCCTGGCCGGCGCCTCACTGGGGTGGCTGGGATGGCTGGGGTGGTAAGCAGGCCCTTTGGCGAGTGACCCACTGCTGCCTGCAGCAAAAGAGGTGAGGCAAGCAGGCAGGGCAGGCAGGTGAGGGCAGGGCAAAGAAGGTAGGGCAAAGAGGAGGTGGTGGGGTCGGACAGCGTTTACTGTGCACATGAAGCTGGGAAGAAGCAAGAAAGGAAGCCCAGGACTCAAGACATCCGTATCCTTTCTTGGCCATGCCCAGCTCCATGTTCACAGTACAACCTATCCGTCCCAGGAGCCTCTAGCCATGTAGCCATATAGGGTGGCAGCTATATGTAGCTGTGTAGGGCGGCATCCTATATGGCTGGTATGCTATTATTTGCTGTTGTTTGCTATTCAGCAGGTAGGGCCCGGGGAGGCAGCTCAGGCCAGCACGTGTCACCATGAGGGGAGGGTGCAGGGAGGTGCAGCCTGGCCATTCACCAGACCTGGCACCAGATCCTCCTACCCACCAGATTCAGTACTGCCATGTGACACTGCCAGGTTTGCAATTCACGCAGTCGGAACAGGTTTAGGCCCTTCACTTGGCTGTGCTCATGGCTGGGTGCAAGCCGTTTGAAAGATATGACATTGCCAGCGTGTATTGACATAGTGTGGAAGGTGTGCTGCCATGGCCGATACCCTCCCAATACGGAGGCAGACACCCACCCTTGCTGCACGACCCAGCTTCACAGCTACCAGCCTGGTGTCCTGCTCCTCCTCCTCCTCCTCCTCCTCCTCCTCTTCGTCATCATCTTGGAACAGCTCTGGCGGCAGCTTGTGCCGGGGCACTAGGTGGCGGAACAGGCGCATGTCGATCATGGCGGTGTTGTCCTGGCAGCTGCGCGGCAGCACCAAATCCCAACCCAGCTCAGGCCCAGGCAGCAAGAGCCTGGAGGGAAAGCGCACAGCGCAAAAGCCTGAATAGGGGAAGCAAGGGCCAGGCAGGCCGTGGCCACAGCCAACCCAGCCACCCATTTGGTATATTGACAACCCAGAGCCCGGCTCGATGGAAACAAGCTCAAGGCGTGGCGTTTACCATCGCATGCGCCCTGCATTGCCTATCACTCTTTGCTGCTGCTTTGCCAGTGGATGATGATCGGGGCTATGCTTGGCTCCTGCGGCTTTTGCCAATGGTGGCTGACAGAGGTGTGTGTCAGTGTTATTATGTTGTCGCTATGAAATGCCACTGGTCGCGTTGCGAGCTGCACTACCGCGCACTACCGTGCGTTATTGCGTACTTTAGCGTAAACATCGCTGAGTTTTCACATGAGCGATGTTTTATAGAGAAATAAACTGGTGTGTGTGTGTGTGTGTGTGTGTGTGTGGGTGGGTGTGTTTGGCAGGAGCAGCAGTGGAGCTTATACATGGCCTCCCAAGTTGAAGAAGAAGCCACCATGGGTTGAGGTGAGCATGGCTACGAACAGGGCTGTGGTGGCAGACGGCAGCAGGCAGCACTTACTTGCAGCAGCCGGCCCTGGCCCCAATGGGCACCCAGGCCCTGGTGGCAAAGTTGGTGGACTCTGCACAGTTGAAGCCGTAGTTGAAGCCAGCATGGTAGGCGCCTGCATGCATGCAGTCACACATGCACAGCACTTGGGTGCAGGTCCATGTCAGCCATGCTGCACCACCTGCCTAGCTGGTTCCCTTCATTCCCAAGAGAGCTTATCACACACAGTTGACAGGCAGCATGGCAGGTCCTGTTCCTGCATGGCGTTGTGTATGGGCTGCGACAGCTCCCTACCCACATGTCACGGCTGCACAGCCAGGAAGGGGAGGGAGGGAAGGAGGGAGGGAGGGAGGGAGGAGGGTGGAATGGAGGGTAAAGTAGAGGAGGGCTACATGCCAAGAGCAAGCATGGCTTCCTGCATGGCGATGTGTATGGGCTGTGCCACCCCCACACCTACATGGCACGGTTCCGCAGCCAGGGAGCAAGGGTGGTGAGGAGGGTGGTGAGAGGGAGCGAGGGAGGGAGATGGTTGGATGCCAGGGAGCATGAGCCCTACAGGTGTTCACAGGTCACACCTGGGAATGTGACCACGAACTCCCCAGGTCGTTGAACCACCTTGATGTAGGGAATCTGGTACTTGTCCAACTGGGTGGGGCTGATCATCACATCCTGCAGCTCAAGGCAACGGTTGTTGCTGGTTTGGGTCAGAGGGGCACAGTGGGTTGGAGCACTGGCTGGTCTGGTCACCAGTGTCTTGGTCAGGGGATGGGTGCAGGAGCCATAGGCAGGGGCAAGGGGTGAGAGGCAGGGGCAGGAGCAGGAGCAGGGGCCAGGGGCCAAGAGGCAGTGGCAAGGGCACCAGACGCAGGGGCAAGGGATCAGGGGCCAGGGTACCAGGCAGGGTCAGGGGTAGGGCCAGGGTCAGGGATGAAGGCAGGGTAGGGCAAGGGGCAAGGGCAAGGCCAGGTCTTGTTCTGCCTACTTTGTGTCGGAGGTACTCCCCGCAGCTGCTGGCCAGTTGTGGCACCAGGCTCTTTGCCATCTGCTCAAAGCGCTCCCGGTGGTGCGGCGGTACCACATACCACTGTTTGGGCGCGCCAAAGTGGAGATAGTTGACGGAGTACAGATCCATGTCCTCCGTATGCCTGTGTGGGAGGAAGAGAGGTGCAAAGTAGAGTAGGCACAACATGGATGAGTAGGAAAAAGGGAGAACAGACACAAGATGCTGAGGGTCTGGTTGGGCAGCTGCATGGGCGCATGGCCTATCCCACATGCATGCAACTACAATTGCTGTGCATGCAGCAAACGTTGGGGACTGCAGCTTGCATAGGCTTACCAAGGAAACATCGTGCGCCACTGGCCAAAGTAGAGGTAAGGGGTGTTGATGCCGGGCAGCTCATGCCCTGCTTCATCAAGCACCGTGTTCAAGATGGTGCTCAGGCGCTGCAAGTTCCTGTGGCAGGCATTGAGAGCAGCAGCAGCAGCATGCACCACCCGCAGCCACATGCATCACTTGCCTGCCAACACGCCTGACTGCACTGCCACCCGCCCCGACCCCTCCTTCCCCACCCACCATCCACAGCCAGGGACAGGCGCGTCAAACAGGCTGGCCTCAACGTCCGCTCCGTACAGAGGTGGGGTGAGGGTGATGTTCCGCCAGAAGTGCCGCTCCAGGTCTGGCAGCGCCTCAGGTGTCCAGTTTGCTGCCGTGCCAGGGTCGTCCAAGGCGAGGGCCGCTGGGGCAGTCTTGGCGGGCTCGGCTGCATGCTGACCTCCCCCTGCACCTCCTAGCTGCCCATTGTTTGCTGCACCTGAGGCCTCTAAGCTGGTGCTGGTGCTGGCGGCGGTGGCGGCGGCGGTGGGTGTCGGGAGGGCAGGGTGATGCTTGCGGGGCATATGTCGGGCTTGCTCATGGGTGCTGGCGATGTAGTCGGTGAGTTGCATGGCGTGCTCTTGCACTTGCAGTAGCTGGTACACACCCTGGCTGCCCTTCACGACTTGTCGGCAGGGGTGGGAGATCCGAATGTCGCCCAAACTGTCATAGCCGGCTTTGCGGGGCTGCCAACCTTCAGGCGCTACAATCTGCAATCATGCAGCATGACATACACGATTTGTTTGTGGAAGTATCTAAAGCATTACCCGGTCTACTCTGCACCACCACCCAGCGCCTGCCAAACCAATGCGATGCACGTCAGAAATTGCATGCTGCATTGTACCGGATGCGCTGAGCTGGAATACGCTTGCGTCGCTTGTGCGCCCGGTGAGTGTCGCGTGTCGAATGAACTTAGTGGGTTCGCTGCGGTGGCGAACCCTTTTGCAGCCCACCTTCACCACTCCGCTTCCCATGAACAAGTGCTCGTGCCGCTCGATGTAGCTCTGAAACGACGTTCTGCCATGGACGTCCGCTAGTGTGGGCCGCAGCACGGGGCACTCCATTGCAGCTCGTACCATTGCGATGCGCACCCAGCTCGCTGTAGCGCGAAGGGCTTAGCTCCAAATTGCCTACTCTCTTAGCTTCTCTACCTGAACACTTGAGAGGGAGCCACTAACACATGGTGAAGAACCTTAAGCCTCAAGCTCAATTCCCCGTGCGAAGGGGGTAGGCAGGGTCATCTTAATGTGGGTCTGCACCACCGCCCAAGCTCAGCCTACGTCACTCACAAAAACTACACTGTGGCCTCGACAAAAACTACAAAGAAACTGCCTCGATACGCACGAGCCCAAGAAACGGATAGTGGACATCGCGGACACCCGGGCTATCCTTCGCCGTTTCCCTACACGCCTTCACAGTTCGCAGCAAGATAATCTGGGTGAAGGTCCTTAACCCAGATTATCTTGCTGCGCCTGCTCTGCTTCGCCACCCAATTCGCTACACCCTTGCTCAAGTTGTAGAAGTGGGTGGATGGGTGAGATGGGGTGGGGCAAGGTAGTAGCCAGAGACCTGCAGATGACGATGTTTTCGTGTTGGCCTTGTGCACGCCATCACGAGCTAGGCAACTATAGAACTTCAGCTAGAGTGGCCTACATGGTTCCTTTGCAAGCACCAACATTCCGAACATTACTGCTTGCGACCTAGCCTAGGACTCCTAGGTGGTCGAGTTTGATCAGGCACGTCCTTTTTAGCCTTCCCGCGAAGCCTACTCAGCCTACGCTACTCATTGATGCAATTAGCGTGTCTACACATGTAATAATGGGTCAGTTCTGGCCACTGTCCTTTTCCAGCAAGAGTTTGTATGTCCAATGGGAGGGATGGCCTGTTCAGTCTCGGTTTAGAGTCATGTGCATACCCAGTTCTTTCAACCTCTCACCACAAAGCACTGCGATAGTCATGGTCAACCACAGGCTGCAAGGGGAAAAAGGGGTGGCAGTGGGGCGTGTCGCATACCCAGGAGCACATACAGCTGGCACCTATGGGGACAGTGAGCTTTTGCTCCAGGGCATGTGTGTAGTAGGGTCACTACTGCAGAGCTGCTGCTGCCACACACTTGCTGCTGTCGCTATTGTCTCATGGGGCTCAATGTGATAATGTAACTGTTGCCAATGTAACTGTTGCCAACGTAAGTCTCGAGAGTGAGAGTCATGCGAGTCAATACAGCCAGTGTAAGTGGAGACACTATTGAGCGCGATGAAGGGCAAGAAGCGCAAGGGCGCGAAAGAGCCCAAACAGCCCAATGCCAAGCAGCCTAAACCAAAGCCCAAGGGCAAGCCTGACGACCTGGGCTGGGTAGGCCCCGTATCGCCACAAGGGAGGGCGCGTAAGGGTAAGGTCTTGTCGTGGTGGAAAGGTGGCAGTTGTGGTGATGGTGGCGCTGCAGCTGCAGAGGGGTCAGCCACGGTGCTTGTGGGCGTGCTGCTGGGCCAGAGGGGAGGTGAGGGAGGCGCCGCCAATCAGGACCCCTGCGGCACACACATGCGCATTGCTGCACGTGGCTAAGGGCTGCCGGGCCAGATCTGTCGCCAGCTTTGCTACATAGTCTGCTATTGAGCCTGCTGCACGATAAACAAAACCTAATCATCATCATCGAGGTAGCTGGGTCTACTAAGACTCTGGCGATGGTGGGGCTCAGTACCAAGGCTCATGACGCACGGAATACAGGCATTCCTTATCCTCTGCAGCGCACTATCATGTCTAGGAACATCTTCTCACGTGACAACAAGCAAAGTAAAAGCTGTGCATAGGTGAAAGGCCTGCGCCCCATGTGTGTGCATGTGTGCAGGAGGTGTAGAACCTCTAGGACACCTCTGGGGCAGAAGCAGCACCTGACGAGGAACACTTGGCTAAGGGGACGGCGGTGTACGGCTCGTCATGCAAGTAAGCCGCCTGGCACCATCACACCGCGTCACACCAGACACTTACTCGGCCCATCGTCCGTGATGTCGTACGACACGTCCACCCCCTCGATGACGACGTGGAAAACGCCCGTCCCGCTCCCAGCGGGCGACATGGGGGCCGCGCCGGGCTCACCACTGCGCTGCTTCGTGAGAGCGGCGGCCGAGGCCGTGCTGGCTAGGTTGCGCGCCTGTGCTGCGGCACCCTCGTGCAGGCGCTGTCTCAACGAGCGAATGTCGCGTGCAAGCACCTGCCAGCGCGGGACGGGGGCATGATGAAGCCTTCATTACGCGTTTTCAAGGTCGGTGCATGGCGCTGGGCTTGGGGCAGCGTGCAGGCAGGGGCGGGGACGGTGCCCACAGCTCAGGCTCGAGCTGAACTTGTGCTTGTAGGCTCTTGTGAGTGTTGCTTACAAGGCTGGGATAAAAGCTGGAGTGGCTCGGTGCCAGAGGCAAGCTGGTGCCCATGCTCCTTCCAAAGTTGCTGCTCGGCCGGTGCCGATGCTACACCAAGGGTGAGGCTATGGTTGTGGCTGTGGCTGGGGTGACGGAGGATGCATGTGCGTCACACCCACTTGAGTGACCAACTTTATAAAGTCGGAGGGAGTAGAGTACAAGGAGCGATGCTGGTTGGCGGCCCAGCAGGAGGTCAGCTGCGTGGCCGCCGTGTCAGTGAGGTGCACTGCCAGGCAGCCAGCCAGTCACACAGTAAAGCGACTAGCCAGTACTCTGTGGAACACTTCAAACATGACATGAGGTATGCACATAGCGTCCTCAGGGATGGGTCCTTCACATCCGCTTTCCCTGCCCATGCGTGCCAGCAGAGTATGACATAGCTGGCCCATGCCACCCATGGTACGATGTCATATTGCTGACGAGCTTTGTGGGTATGCATGCAAGAGGTGTGTGTGTTGTGTGTGTGCCAGTAATGCAGCAGCAAGATGCGCTGCTTGTTTGGATTCGGGACGGTGAGGCAGGGGCCCACAGGAGCAGCAAGGTTGAGGTGCGGCAGGGTGCTGGAGGGCTTAGCCTACGCTGGGATTGCTGAGGCTGCAAGCTAGGCCACGATCTCGGCACTGAGTGTGATGCTGTGAGTGTGAGTGTGAGTGGGAAGGTAGGGTCACACCTTGGGACACCGCCAGGGGCTCCTCTCCGTCCAATTCCGCCTGCAACACGCAACTGCAACCGATAAACATTCACGGCACAGCACTTCCTTGCTTGCCAGCATGACCGCCCTAACCACCACCACCACCACCACCACCACCACCATGGTCACAACTGGAACTGCCGCATTGCTCACTGCTGAACATCATCATCATCATTCCCGTCGTACGTTTTGCAGACTCAGCGCCAGCAGCATGAGCGCAGGCACGGTGTCACAGCTGTTAGAGCGTGCAGCCACTGCTATTGAGCTATTGTGGTGGGTAGCTGTGACGCTAGGGGATGGCATGCTCACTGGTGTGATTGCAGCTGTCAAGAGGATTTGAATGTGAATATACGATTGCCTCATACTCACATCCCAACGTCTGGATAATCTCAGCTTTATGGCTATCACAACAATTTGTGTTCTCCCATATTCAACAGGATTGCAAATTCACACCGTTACTACTCCATGGCAGCATGCACATAAAGATGTGTAGTAGTGGAGGGAACTTACCCACAGGCAAATGCTAGAGCTTGTTGACTTTACATTGTTGGCTATTCCAATGCTTGGTAAACACAACGTTGTTTGTTGTTGGCTGTTGAATACATCATGCATCACTATCGTCTAGTTGGGGTTGTGAGCAACTTGTGGGTAGGGTGAGACAAAGCATCAGCAGAGTCACTGGCTTTGTCACCACAGCATCACTTGCCATCCCCAGTAACCCATGCACGAACTCACTTGCACATAGCAGGGGGCCATGGCTCCTGGCAAGCTGTCGCAGAAGGGCAGGTAGGGCTTCAAGTCCAGCACAGGGCTGCCGTCCACTATGTCTGCCCCACCCAGGACCACTGTGTTGTTGTGCACTGAGATCACCTGCCGGGGCAGGGGGGTCCAGGCAGGATAAGGTGGGGTGGGGTGGGGTGGGGTGGGGTGGGGTGGGGTGGGGTGGGGTGGGGTGGGGTGGGGTGGGGTGGGGTGGGGTGGGGTGGGGTGGGGTGGGGTGGGGTGGGGTGGGGTGGGGTGGGGTGGGGTGGGGTGGGGTGGGGTGGGGTGGGGTGGGGTGGGGTGGGGTGGGGTGGGGTGGGGTGGGGTGGGGTGGGGTGGGGTGGGGCGGGGCGGAGTGGGGCGGGGTGGGGTGGGGCGGGGTAGGCGGTTGGAGGTAAGGTGAGGCTCAAGTAAGACCCAATGAGGTCGGGTGACATCCTGTTCCACATGACTCGAGGGAACAGCGGTTCAGAGCCAACCTTGCGTGTGGTGTGGCCAACCTGCTTGAGCCTATGCTAGTTAAGGCTGGACTCAGCAGGGGCAGTGTGGATCAGGGTCAGGGCCAGGGCAGGCACAACAGGGGGTGGTTGGTCTGTCGCTGAATGTTCCTGGCCGCGAGTGGCGGTTGCAAGGTGCGCAGCCTCACCTGAGCGACGGAAAGGCCGATAGGGCTGGGTCGGTGCGGGGTGCGTGTTGCAAACACGCCTTGCTTTGCTCCGTTTAATCGTGGCACGTGCACCTTGCCCTTCAGGCCGCTCCAGTCGCTCGTGCCAGCCTTTAACCGCGACTCTGCACACGTAGCACCATGTGTGTTGTAGTATCACTGGGCATTGCTGGGGCGGCTGGCAGAGCTGATGGTAGCAATCGAAATGGATAACTAAAGTGACACACACCCCTTGACCACAGCGGCAACAGTCGGGCCAGGTCGGGCGAGGCTGGGCCAGGCCGGGTCGGGTCGGGTCAGGATGGGTCGGGCGGGGTCGGGTCGAACCAGGGTAGCGTACACTCAACCAAAGCCCCCACAGTCGGCTGTATGTCATGTGTTTCTGCAGTGCTGTTCCATCGAGAGTGAGCCTGTACCTGATGTCATCAGGTACACTGGCCTCAGCCTCGGCCCTGGACCCACCTGTGTTGTCATGAAAGACATACAGCACCCATACATGGCTCCACTGTGTCAGCCCGTCCAGGGACGCCTGCACGGCAGCAACCAGCAGGCACGGACCAGGCTAGGCCCAGGCAGGTTTCGAGCTAGTGACCTGTGGCCACCTTGTGTGGTCTGGACTGACAAGAGCTGCGGCGGGTCACCAACAGAGGGGCGGGTGAACCTCCGCCTGTTGCCTGCTGTACTTGCCCTTTAGCAGCAAAGTCCTGACGACGAGTTACAAAACAAAAAACTGAGTCTCGAGAGTGAGAGTGAGAGTCATGCGAGTTGATACAGCCAGTGTAAGTGGAGACACTATTGAGCGCGATGAAGGGCAAGAAGCGCAAGGGCGCGAAAGAGCCCAAACAGCCCAATGCCAAGCAGCCTAAACCAAAGCCCAAGGGCAAGCCTTACGACCTGGGCTGGGTAGGCCCCGTATCGTGCCCATGTCCCCAGTTCTGCCAAGGATGTCATGCGCTTTGTGTGTGCCTTGTGTGCCATGCAGCTGGAGGAGGAGGCAGCCAGCGTGTCCCAGCAGGAGTGGGGGACCCGCAAGCAGCTAGTGGTGTTCTTTGGCAATGCAAGCATTGGCACCCGGGGTGGGTGGGGGGCCAAGGCTGTGCTGCAGGCCTGCCGCAAGGTGGTGGAGAGGGCCAACAGCGGCAAGCCAACAGACAGGGTGCAAGGCAAGGTGGTGACAGTGGATGAGTTCCGCACCAGCAGGGTCAGCTCAATCCTGAACAGCCCCCAGCCCTGTGAGGAGGAGCTGGACCGCAGCAAGCCCACCAGGCTTGAAGGCTGGAAGCCCAAGCCAGGTCAGGTGCAGGACCGCTTGTTGCGGTCAGCCTGGAGCAAGCGGTTTGAGGCGCCAGTGCGGGGCCTCATGTGGTGCCCTTGGCTGGCCCAGGCCACCCCTGGGAAGCTGGGCAAATGGGTGGACAGGGACTGCAACGCAGCCCTCAACCTCCAGCGGGCAGGGGAGAGCAAGTGGCGCCCACTGGAGCTGTGCAGGTGACAACACCGAGGAAGACTTCCTGCCCAGGGCAAGGAATACCCAGCACTGGGCTTCAAGATGCTGCGAGAGCGAGCCCCCAAGGCCCAAGCCCAGCAGCCAGTAGCACAGTAGCACGTGTGCACCACATATGTGTGCCTACATCAGAGCATGTGTTTCATGCCAACATAGATTGCCCGGCCTTCGCAAGCGGGTTGGGGTAGTGAATCACATAGTGGTACCGGATGCTTGCTGCATGCAAACAAACCGGATTACAGATAACACAGCCCCTGCCCTGTAGTAATAGTAGGGGAACAACTGTGCTGTACTTGCCCGCCTGTCTGCCTGCTGGGGCTGGGTGCCTGGGTGGGGCTGTGTTGGGCAGGGAGGGCCCGGGTCAGGCTTGGGGGAGGCATGGTGCGTGACCCACAGCCCGCTGCCCCGCCCATATGTTGAGGCAATTGCTAGGTACTGGGTGCAGAGCAGCCAACAAGTGTCTGGTCCAGGCCTGACCTGGGGCAGCTCAGGGTCCAGCACCAGCCGGGCACGCGCCTGGCTGACCAGCAGTGGCTGCCGAGGCGTGCCGTTCCTGCAGACCAGCCACAGCCACAGCCACAGGGTCGGTGGCGGGACCTGACATGTTGTGCCACACCTTATGCCGAGGAGAACCTTGGCAGGACGAGCCAGCCACAGTGGCAGCAGCGGCAGTGGCAGGAGCAGCAGCAGCAGCAGCAGCAGCGGCATGCCATGATGATGGGTGAGCTTTAACCCTGGGCTGTATCACTGGCTCTGGAGGTGACTTGCAGAAGGCCATGTCAGCTCAGGCCATCTTCGCATTTCCGCATGCTTACTGTGCTTGCTTCAGGACGTGCAAAATGCTTTAGGACGTGCAAAAGTGGCCCCGCCCTGCATATGGGATCTGTCCCCTGTACAGGACCTGCCCAGCTAGCATGCCATGTAGCCCCTGCCCATAAGGCAGCATTCAAACCGGCCGGCCCGCCCGCCTGCCTGACTCACCGGGTAGTGAAGCAGGACTGCAGGTAGCCTATGGGTCTGAACGCAAACACAGCCGCCCTGTCGCCAAAGGTGGGAGTCAGTGGGGGCGGCTGTGCTCTGTGGCCCTTGCTGACCGCCCCGGCGCCTGGGGCAGAGCTGGCAGTCGTGGGAGACACTGGGCTGGGGGCAGAGAAGGCGCTGGGCCCGTGGGGTAGTGTGGGAGCAGGGTTATGGGAGGGGGTGGCAGGGGGGCTGCCGCTGATGGCGGTAGGCACCTGTTCTGTCGCTTTGGTCACAGTAGTGCAAGGTGTAGCATGGACTGGGGAAGATAGGGTAGCCCCTGGCCCGTTGCTGTGTGCTTGAACAGGGGCTGATGAGGGTGTGCCAATGGGGGCCTGGATGCATGCTGCTGCCAGTGCTGCTGCTGGCACTGCTGCTGCTGCTGGAGGGGCAGTGTGGAGTCTGGGGGTGTTGTCATCAATGGCCACCTGGTCTGCCAATTTCAGCAGGGCCAGGCTTTTGCTTGCATTTAGCTTGGCGATCTGCACCCTGCTGGCTTTGGCTGTGGGGCTGAGCACTGCCTGCAGCTTACGCAGTTGGTGCTCGGCCCGCAGACGTGCTTCATGCTCTGCTTGACGCTCGCAAATCAGGGCTTGCACTCGCAGCGCATGCTGGGCACATGCTTGGCAAGTGTGAGCTGCTGCACTGCAGCTGTTTTCCTCTGCTGTGAGTGCTGACGTAGAGGGGTCACTGGGATCCTGGGCGGCTTCTTTGGACCCCTCGACCTCATTTCTTGCGGAGTACTGCGCGCTTGCCAGACATTGATGCGATGGTGTGCGCAGGAACAGGAAATGTAGAGCCCAGGGCGCGAGCACCAGGCTGGCACATAAAGCAGTGAAAGTTACTGGCGTCGATAAGTTGACAAGAGACGGGTGCCAGTGCATAGTTTTTGCAATACTTGCTCCCGCGCATATGCAAGCAGTGCAAGCAAGCGATCGCAAGATTTGATCCCTACAGCCCTCATGCAACACCCATGAGTTGTAATCAAACACAGGCTGCGAAATCGCTGTTGTAAAGGCTACTGCTAGTTTTTTTTAGCCATAGAAATCAAGAGCAATACTAGAAACATTGTCAGGTTTGTTCGTTACCTTTATAATTTATATGGCCCATTTAATAGCGCCGGAAAAGGGAATGTAGAGCCCAGGGCGCGAGGCTCCCGCTCGCGAGGCACCTAAAGCAGGGAAAGTTATTGCTGACTTTCAACTTATTGCTGACTTATTGCCAAGCAAGCGATCGCAACAGGTCACACTCTGCCGACGTGAGATGTGGTGCTGACCTTCATCTGGGCTCTATTAGTAAGTAATACTGTGAGCCGAAGCCAGATGTCTGATACATTGGAAACAAGCCCCCATGCAATTGACAGATCACTAGAACAGGGATTTGCATTTTGCATGGCGGTGTGCGAGGGCTGATTATGCTATGTTTTTGTTTAGGATGCTGCTGCTGCTGACTGACAGGGGGCTGGCCCCACTATGGCCAGGGCCAAACTTAGGCCTTGGGACCAATGAAGCCCGTCTTGCGCCCTTCAAAGCCTGCTCGCAACAGTTTCTTCTCCCGCTTCTCGCGCTTGTTGCCAATCTTCTTTTCCGTGCGCAGCTGCAGTGCCTCCTTGCGTCTGAGCAGGCGGACAAGTAGGCAGGTGATACAGCAGGTGATCACACAGGCAGACATGTTTACGGGCAAGGATATTGACAGGGAAGTCTTGACATGGGTAACCATGCACCCAGGTCCGTGATGGGGCTGGGTGTCGTTTAACGCGCAGGAGGGCAGGTTGAGAAGGCAAGATTTAAAACTGACTGCCCTGCCTTGCTATCGTTTGTTAGGTCTGTGCCGGTGCACTGCACTCACTTGTTCTGCTTGCGCTCGCTCTGCTCTGCCTGATGGTCCCGCCGCTCCTGCCACTGCCGAGCACTCTTCTCCTTGCGCTTGGCCTGCAGGGCAGCCAGGCCAGTGCAGCTCCTAGCCCGTTGTGACCAAAGCAAGGCATCACCAATGTAGAGCGGCAGTCAAACAGGACGCATGAGGGTCAGCGGAGCTTCTGCTGCTCTTGCTGTGAACGTGGCAGGCAGACAAATGTTCTTGACCATTCTTAGAACAAGGCTGCTGAGGGATTTAGAGCACACGCCTGAAGGCAGGCCATGTGTAAGCCCTAGCACACCCGAGGTAAGAAGCTATGACGGTTGTGACGTTTGGTCAAACTTGATGCACTCACTATGGAGTAGCAGCACAGAGGTGCAGGGGCAGGTTTGGTGAGGGACAGGGGACGGGTAAGGCCAGGGCCAGGGCGGGTCAAGGGCAGAATCAGGGTCCAAGCAAGGGGCAGTGTAAGACCATTGGCAGATGCTGCTGCCGCACTCACATCCTTCTTCAGGCTCTTGCGCAGCAGCTTCGGGTCATCTAACACCTTTTCGTTGGCGGCACGCATCAGCGCTGTCTGCCATGCGTCCTGGATGACCTTGACCTGCAACCGCCAAAAGCACACCACCACACTGACCTAAGGAGGGGCACGCACCTAGGAGCACAGGGCTGGGCTGGGTAAGGATGACAGCAGGTGTGCGCAGCAGGGCATGGAGATGGAGGTAAGCAGGCATGAAGGTTGACCATGCCCTGTCCATGCTCACAGCAGAGCAACCTCCCTAGGCTTGACAACCCTCCAGGCATAATGACGATGGCCTGAAGGCCACAGTTGATATAAGTATAGATATACCACTCCAATAGGCAGTCCAGTTCTATACATGAGGTGACGACTAGGAAACAGACCTGGGCAGGATTCTGTGCATACGCAGACATGCACATGCCTTGAGTCATAGCTTCCAACTCTCGCAAGTCATGCTTCCATACCAACCGTACCTACTCTTAGCAAAGAAGTACTCAGCTAGAGGGGCCAGCTAGCTATGCTCCCGTTGAGTCAGCACCAGTGTTGTTTTTTTGTTTCGCCCTGGTGCATGATCTATAGCTCAAAGTGACATGGCATAGCTTCATATCTTGGTTTTATAGCTCAACCTTAGTTTAAAACATCGCTCAGGTAGAAATTATAACGAAAACTGCGCTAAAATACGCAAAATCGTAGGATAAATCACAACCTTCATAGCGGAGTGGGAGGTAGTGAAGCTCGCAAAGCGACCTTTTCATAGCGCAAAAGGACCCTTGAAATATGGCATTTTATAGCGAACGTTATATATAGCGCGAAAAAACCACTGGTCAGCACCATGCTCAAGACACCCATGTATACGAGTGTGGGTCAAACAAGCTGTACTAGCTGAACTAACTCACGACCTAACTGTACTAGCTGTACTGGGCCTAATGCATGAGCCACAGGACACCTTTACCCCAGCTCCATACCAACTACTACATGAGAGTCCTGGCCACCACCAAGTTGGCAAGCAGAGGCATCTAGAGCACACTGCTCAATGGAACCTCTCACCACTGAAGCCCGTCACACCCAAACTCTAAACACATCTGCTGCACTAAGACTAGGACCTCATACATCACCTTATGGCATCTTGACCCGGGCATTCACAAAGTTCGCAGTGCGGACAGCATAACCAACCAGCAACAGCACCTCAGCCATGACCTCCGCCTGCCTTCCTGCACCGCCTCCACACCTCCACCTCCAACCCTCCACCTCCAACCTTCCACCTCCACACCTCCATGCTGTTCTCCCACCACCCCTGGCTGCTCTCACCTTGTCCTCTTCTGTAGCCGGACCCTCCACCTTGGCCTTGGCCTTGGCCTCTGCAGCCAAGAGCAGCTGCTCCTTGCTGAGTTTGGGCTTGCGGCCAGCTGCGGCCACTGGCCTGCAGCAATCCACCAAAGGCAAGAGCACCGCTGGGCGCAGTGCAGTGTTGCAGCTTAACCAGGGCATTTGAGCAAACCAAGTTAGCATGGCATCAACAGCAATACAGCTGCCTGGACAAGTCCGTTCAGGCAGGCCAGCAGGCATGCAGATCCTGCTCCTGCCTGGCTTACACACAGTCAAATGCAACACTTTGCCTGCCTTCTCTGCAAGCCTCCAAACTGGCCAGCTGAGCCCCTGGTTCCTACTGAACCCTCACCCACCTCCTACCTCCCCCCGCTTACCTGATCCCACAGATCATCTTACCCTTGCACCTGCCTACATGGCATGAGCCCCAGCTGATCCTGCCCTGCCCCACCCTACCCCCAGCCTGCCCTACCCCCGCCCCGCTCTACCCCTGCCCCTCCTGCCTCGTGCCACTGACTTTCGCCCCTCAAACTCCAGCTTGGCAAACTGGAAATCGTGTGACGCCTCTTCATCCTCCTTGTCCACACTGCTGGCTGCTGCCTTTGCTGCTGCTCTTGCTGTTGCCTTGCCGCCTGCAGCTTTGCTGGCTGGGTCTCTAGGTGCAGCAGCAATCTTGCCAGGGGGCTGGAGGAGCTCCGTAGCATCGCTAGATGGGCATGCGTCCCCAGTCATGCCACCTGTGCTTGCATCATGTCCTTTCCTACACGACAGCAATTAAAGGCAGGTGGGTGCACAGTTGGAGCCTGGGGCAGTGGGGAGTGGGCAATGGGAGTAGGTTAGGGAGGAGGGAGGGTCAGGGCGGGCAGTGGTGGGCCAGGGCAAAAGGGGGTCTAGGTATGCTCAGGGCACAGCAGTGAGTTTGACTGAGGACAGCACCAAGAGGGTCGGGCATAGTGGGATTCGTATAGTGGCCTTGCAGCCAGAAACAAAGGCGCAACCAGCATGTATGTATGATCTATAAATCTGTGTGTATTACAGCGCTAATGGTGATGGGTGTATGCTATGTAAAGCTGCTGCATCTGAATATGCTTCTGTTGGTTTAGGGTACCCCACATATGCCAAGTGTGGTGCATCATCTTGCACAGTGTGACACATCATTTGCATTGTGCACCCACACACTACCCCCCAATCCTTGGGTTATGTACTAGTGTGTAGGATAGTGGTTCATGACGTCATGGGGTGTGCTGAAGGCAGAAGAGGTGCTGGCCGACCCAGCACACGCACCGCTTGTTGCCGCTGAGCCCCTGCTGCTGCTGCTGTTTGTGCTTGGCATTGTTGGCCAGGGTGCTGTCTCTCCACTGCTTGGCAGCCTGGGCCACAGCCTGCTTGTCTGTCGCGGACCGCTGTTGTTGAATGGACTGCACAACAGCAAGTGCACTCCTCCCCACTAGAGAAGCAGCCCTCCAAGCCGCTTTAACAATACAAGCTGCACCAGGCGGGCTTCAGTCGCAACCATTGTTGTTCAACTGTGTCGCCCTTAGGAATGGATGCCTCTGCACTCCGACATCTTTGCATATGGCAGTTGCCTCTATGTGTCACATGCAGCCCTGCAAGTCGTGCACCTGTGCCGTTTAGAGAACTTCCCAGCAAAACTACCCCGCAAGGTATACAGTGCACCCTTGCTATCTTATAGCTTTGACAAGAGTGTGGCAAGAAGTGACCACCACTCCACCCACCTCAATCTTCTTGTGCAGCTTGGCCTTAAGCTCCTCCCTGGACATGCTGCCACCCAGGTTTACCCTAGGCTGTGCAGCGCTGGTGGAAGGTGCACTACTTGGCTCTTGAGCAAGCAGTGGCTTAACATGAGCTTTCTGCATCTCAAGGGCTGTTGCTGGAGCATCTGGGTCAAGCTTGACGCGTTTATTTTCCTTTGCCGCTGCCTTGAAATCCTGTTTAGCTGCTGCACGAGCGGCCTTCTTCATCGTGCGCAGGTTAACCAGGTTCTCGTTGTCGCCATGATAAAACTTGGCGGGCACCAGGTCAACAAGGTGGTCGAAGAACCTGGCATGGTCGCGAATGCTATCAGCGAGGTCCGGGTACATCGCCGTCACCATAGGTCAGGTCGCCGTCACAATATTGAAGGACTTTTCGCTTTAAGTACGTAATGGGCTGCTAGCTGTAAGCAAAGCGCCGCACAGCTACTAGTTTAAGTATGAGAAGTTTCTAGCTGTAGCTGCTTTCGCCTCAACTGCCATCACTGATTAGGTGGGCGCATTTGAGACGTTTGTTACTGTGCCATACGATACAAATTGCTACATCACTTGCATTACTACATTAGCCCGCATAGAAGGCGATATCCAAATAGTCGTATGTACACAAATCAGGCTACGTCGGTCTGCAAGGTATTTGGGACTGCAAGGTGCTGGCAATTCAGAACAGGTCATATCAGGGCAAGGGCGAGGCTGACACGCCCATCAGACCCGCTGCGGGGCAGGGTGGTGCTTGTGGATGAGCACCGCACCACCCGGGTCAGCTCAGCAGTGAATGGCCAGCAGCCCTGTGAGGAGGAGCTGGACCATGGGCAGCCCACCAGGCCTGCAGACTGGAAGGCCCCAGCAGGGCAGCTGGACCTCCGCCTGTTGCGCCCAGCCTGGAGCCAGCAGCGTGACCAGCCAGTGCGGGGCCTGATGTGGTGCCCGGTAGTGGCCCCCCGCAAGCCCCCACAGGCCCCATGCAGCAGCCAGGAAGCCACACAGCCAGCAGCCTCAGAGCCAGGGCCCAGCACTCCCCCGCCAGCCAAGCGCAGCAAGCACACTTAGGCTGAGCCGGCAGTTGAGCCCACCATGGGCACAGGCAAGGCCCAGGGCAAGGCTGCCAAAGCCAAGCCAGCGCCACGGCCAGGCAGGTGGCTGGACAGGGACTGCAATGCAGCTCTGAACATGCAGCGCATTGGGAAGAGCAAGTGGCATCCACTGGAGCTGAGCTGGTGGCCAGAGCAGGGAGCTCTCCCAGCCAAGGGCAAGGAGTACCCTGGCCTGGGGTATAAGCGGTTGCGAGACAAGCCACCCTAGGCCCAGCCGCCGCAGCAGCAGCAGCCTGCTATGGCACAGTAGTGTGGGCCACCCTTTGTTGAGCTGTTCTCAGCTTACAATAAGCGCATATTTTTCATGCCAACCATACACTACAGCCCTCGCGGTCAGGCAATAATGTAGGTGGTAGGCACTCATGCACCATGTCCATGTGCATTGGGTAAACTCCACACAACCCATTGACAACATTTGAGTAGTCCCGCTAGTGACCACTAGTGGTCCCTAGTATTCACACTAGCGGCCACTAGTGGTTCCTAGCGGTCCGGCTCAAATGGAGGCCCTAGTGAGGGACAAGGGGGCTGACAAGCCCCAGCCCCAGCCCCAGCCCCAAGCCCCAGTTAGGCAGGTGGGTAGACCGGGACTCTGCGGGAGTGGAGCATTGAGCACGCACCGCGTTTGGGAGAGCAAGTGGTGCCCTCTGGAGCTGTGATGGTGCAGCGTTGCCCTTTGCCTGCCCAGCTCTACCCTGCCACTTGACAACAACAGGGTCATCGTGACACTATATTTGATGTCCTTTGTCTTAGTTGTCTTGACCTGGGTTGGCCGGTGGAGTCAGTCTATGCGACTGGTCTGAGTATCGTAACGGACTTCTTCAGGGTGCTAATCCATGGTTAGTATCCCTAACAAACGAAAGATAGGAGCTCAGCAGACAATATTGAACGTGTCGCACAAGAAGGCCGCATGGTTCGCATGATTTCTGTCAGTTTAAACTCATCGGCCGACTACTCCTGCAGACTCCAGCGCTTCTTACCGGTCTTGCATTATACACGCACTGCCTCACGGCGCCGTCGCTGCGTTCCGCCGCATCAACAGCTCAAGTTTTGTTCTCCCAGTATATTGCTAGAGCCGCAACCTGTAATCAACCGCTGAGGTGCGAGCACAGTCTCAGGTAACTTGACAGCTGATTTCGTAACAGGTTTAATCCGCAGCACTGCTTTTGATGTTCTTTAGGAGCTTGCTTGAACTGTCGACACTTCCTTTGCTAAGGCAGCTGTCGTGTACTCTGGGCTGATTCAAATCGCAGCCCCGTTCTTGACACCAACGTTCCTCACCCTTACAGACACCATTCATACCGGACGTCGTCGGCATAGGTGCAAAGCCTGTGCGATGACGACCCGGTTTGCGGTGGCGCTGGTCGTAACACTTATGCTAATGGCGATGCCAGAGCATGCTACAGGTTCGAGTGATGGCCCGTTTGACTCGCGTCAAACATTTAGCGCGTTGCTAACCCATCTGTTTGAAATCTGTATCATGCAGCCGCCCGACCTAGTCCCACTGCGGCAACAGATCCATTGCAAGAATACTACACGCCCTACACAGAGCCACCACCAGCCGCAGCTACCCCAGATAGCAATGCTGATACAGCAGCTCTGTTGAACTTCCCCTTCTGCACCTGCACTGATTATCGGTGTGGGTCTTCCCCCTGGAAGTTGGTGCCGCAGCCAGTGAGGACTACCACACAGCCGGACATCCGTGTTCTGTGCCTCAAGTTCAACTTTACGGGGTGTGCAGTCCGTAGCCAATGCTGTGATATCCTCACCAACGATGTGGGCAAGGTGGAGTTTGCTATTGGTAAGGAGTTGTCAGTTTGCTGAGAGCAAATCCTTGCTGTCCATACAGCTGTGCTGAGCACAAGTGCTCATCTTTGCACCTGTCCTGCCTGCAGACAAGTCCTGCACTCGAAGCTTTGTAGTGAACACCACTCTCAACAATGTGACCCGCATTGGGGCCACATTTGTTGATCTAGACTTTGCCCAGGGCAAGCTGCGCGTCTCCAATCTGAGGATGAGCGGGGCAGGCGCTATTGCTGGCAGCGAGTTGTGTTTGTGGATGAGGACCCCTTGCACATCAGCGGCCACACTGTTTGCGGACCGGGACGGCACGTTCAAGACAGCCGTATTCAACACTAACCACAGCTGCTGCCCTGTCTGCATTGGCGGGGGTGCACCACCTCCACCTCCTATAGTAACCGCCGCCAAATCACCTCCCCCATCACCAGCTCCTCCCCCACCCTCGCCTTTACCACCTACTCCTCCACCTCCCTCGCCACCTCCGCCTTCACCTTCTCCGCCATCTCCTTCGCCACCTCCGCCCATGCCGTTTCCTCCCCCTCCTCCCCCTCCCCCTCCTCCTCCCCCACCTCCTCCCCCATCTCCAGCCCCCCCCTCGCCCCTGCCCCCCTCGCCATCCCCCCCACCCCCATCCCCCCCACCCCCAACCCCACCGCCACCCCCACCTCCACCTCCTCCACCCCCACCGCCACCGCCATCTCCATCCCCACCTTCACCCCCTCCACCTGGGCCCCCCCCCTCCCTCCCCCTCCCCCTCACCCAGGCCCCCCCCCTCCGCCCCCCCCCACCCCCCCCCTCCCCCCCCTCCCCCTCCCCCCTCCCCTCCTCCCTCACCTCCACCTCCGCTACCACCTGCACCACCGCCGCCCGTCAAGTCCCCAGAGCCCACTGAGTGCGACTGCATCTCAGTATACAACCCCAACACCCGCTGGCGTCTCAGCTTCAAGAACGCTGACATCTACGCCGGCCAGCTGTACTATGGCTTCCGCATCTATGCTGTGCCCTCCAGCAGCTGCGTTCAAACCAGCTACCGCCCTGGCTTCTGCTGTGACCAGACGCTGGAGTCCATCCAGCTGGACCTGGACATGGCCACCTACAACACCACCTACTTCAACCTGGTGCAGGACTACACGCTCATCCTGGCCAACGGCACTGTGCTGCAGCAGGGCCCAGTCTCCACCCCTCAGTGGTCTCTGACGGGACTAGTCTTTGAAGGTTTTGCGCCACTGCGGCCGGATGACTTTCCCGCGAGCCAGGTAGGAGACACAAAGACTACAGAGCACGCCCTTCATCAATCGCCTGGGTCTTTGCAACCTCAACGGCAGGGGTTGCCTGTGTCTTTGTTGGCACCGGCTGGCTTCTCAGCAATGCCGTTGCTTACTGCCTTGCCGACATTGCGCTCAAGGCTGCTGTGGCATGGCTTGTGTTCTAGCAGTGTGCAGAGCTTTTCCCTATGCTACCTTTGCCGCCCTTGTAGGGAAGGGAGTATCCCATCCAGAACAGCAACCACGGGTCATGCTGTCTGGCCTGCCTGTTGCTGTTGTCTTGGCAGGAGTTGTCGCTCGTTCTTCGTGTCGACTCTGCCATCCTGAGGCCTGGCATGCCCTTCCCCTGTGGCCCTTCAAGGCTGTCCACCACCCCTGGTGTGTGTGACTACATGTTGACTGGCAAGCAGGTGGGTGCCAATTGGTTCTACAGGTTTTCTGTACATGTGCTCCCTGCTGTTTTGTGAGCCTGCTTTGACTGCTTTGGCTGCGTGCAACACTGCCTCACCAAGGTTGCTGTGAGGAGGCCGATTCACTGCCACTGCGCTGTGGCTGCGATGCTTGCCGATAGATGAAAATTGCACTGGCGTGGTGCCTGGAATGTGCAGGTCTGTAGGAGTAGGGAACAGCTGGGTACCTTGGCCTGGCTATGTCCTTAGGCCCCTCTCCTAGGCCTCGGTCACCAGTGGCACACCACCATTACCCATACCAGCTGCCATATGCATATACTCACACCATATACATCACTCATACTACCATTTACTCATACTACCATTCACTCATCCCAGCTGCGTTCTGCCAAGTTTGCTACCTGATGACCAGAGTTTCCGTGCCGCCATATCAATCATGTCTGATGTACCCTACTGCCCTGCTGCTGCTGCTGCTGTCCTTGACAGGTCCTCAACGGCCAAGTGTTTCTGACGGACCCTGCAGACCGCATCTCCCAAGTGCCTGGGTGCTGCCCTGAAGGCGTGTATGCCATGCCTGGCCCCCAGCAGTGCGGCTGCACAGACAACAAGCTGGACTCCCCATTCCGCCTCACAGTGCTGGACCCCACCCAGGCCATCGCCAACGGGGCAACTGTCCATGCCTTCATCCTCCGGACAGTCGCTGTGCAGGTGGGAGGCTAGCTGCGGCCGTTTGCATACGCAGTCTCAAGCCAAGTCAGGTGCTGTGCGACAATGCATCAGGCTCATGCTCACCTTCTTTACCCACAGGCATCCATACCCACAGAGAGGGCGTGGCAGCTTAGCTGAAGTATGACGGGTGTCACTAGCAGTTGTCCTGGCCCTTCCTGAGACTTCACTAGCAGTGGCCTAGTCTTCCTGGGACGAGCTGCCAGTAGCCAGTGTGCGTGGCGGTATGGTGTGACTTGTTGCGCCTGCAGCTGCCCCTGAGGGAGCCTGGCAACCCAGCAATCTGCACCAACCAGGATGTGGACCGCATCCGCCTCTACATCCGCCCCAGCCTGGTGAACCAGATTGAGTCCATCACTGTGGATGGCGTGGCTTGTGGGTTTGCCTATGGCCAGGAAGGCAGCAGCTCCTGGGTGGAGCTGACCGCGCTGGACATTGCATTTGTTGCAGCATCAACACACAACATTCAGGTGGGGCTGAAGCAGGCAGGTCATGCACCACCACCACCATCACCCTCACCATCATCGTCATCACTCGCAAATCGCCAAGCATGGCGCTGCTGCAGACTCAGCCCATGATCAAAAGTGCAAGCAGGTCGTGCATGGTCACTTGCCAAAACAAGGATGCAAAAGAATGGGCATCATTGATACTGTTCTTGTGTGGTATGTGTGTAGCACTTGATGTCAGGGGTGGGGTGACATGCCTTGGGACCAGATGGCTCAGTGGCAATGATGAGTGAGATGCATAATAAATTCTTATAGATGTAGGACACTGGACACTGGGAGCAGACAGCTCAGTGGCAATGACAGGTCAAGTTACATAATAGTAGTTTTACAGGTAGGACACTAGACTCCAGGCCCATGTGATGTGTGTTGCCTTGCCAGGTGACGCTTCTTGACAACGCCCCAGTGGAGCCGAGCTTGTGTGCAGCCAATGCCCTGGGCACTGCTGAGTGTGAATACGTGTTCTATGGCAACTGGAACATGGCAAATGTGGACTACGACTGCTGTAGTCATGGCTACTCAGACCCCAGGACCACTATGAGCATCCAATCAGAGGAAACATGTGACGCCAACATCCTGCACAGCTCGTACAGGTGTGAGGTCATTGCATGCACCCGCAGCTTTTCCCATGCGAGCAACAGTAGAGTGATAGTGTGGCAAGGACACAGCCCCAGAATCCTTGTCAATGCTGGTTACCAATGTTTTAGAGTTGTAGAGCGCTGGCGTCATTACACACATCTAGTTCGCATGCACACTGTTGATCAGCAGTAGTGCATTTGCATCGCCAGCATACCCAGGGGCACACTGTTGCACTGATGCTGACACGTGCATGACACATGCTTCTACACGCCTGTGATTGCGCTCTGTGATGTTATGTATATGTCTGCAGGCTGGTGTCCAGCGGCGTGACTTACAACGCAGCAGCAGACGAGAGCACAGCAGCCTTCCAGGTGATCTACACCGCTGGCTCCTGTGACACCTACAGCGACGAGTTGGACTGCTGCAACTCAGACATCAAGGCCATCTTCCTTGGCCTGGCGGGCCCTGCCATTAAGAGAGTGGCATCCATGCCTGACTTCTCACCCACAGCCACCTCTGACAGCCACGGCATCAACATCACAGGCATCTTTGGCCAGGGATCCACCTTCGACCTGTACGTGGTGCTGGATGGCCAACACTCAGCTGCCAGCCTGATGCAAGGGACTGGTGACAACTTTGAGTACCGCCTACAGGGCAGTGCAGACATTAACGAGCCCATGCTGTGCTGCCCCGCTCACCTTGCTCCACTGGCCTGAGCTGCTCGCCACCAGCACTGAAGAAACAGCACCTTCTACATGTGCTGCCTTGGTAAAAGGGAAGGAAAGTGTGTGGTGGCTGAGTCAGGTCGCTTGTTCCACACCCATGGGAGCAGCTTCTGACTGCCTGTGTTTGTTTGACCATCTACAACCACAGCTTGAGTCAGAGATTGACATGGTTAGACACAGTGTGGTGCAGCGTGGTGACTGTGCTCATGACACGTGCGACTGGACTGGTGCTCCATTGAGCATGAGGTGCTAGGGGATGGTGTGGCTGCATTGTTGCTGGCCATCCTACGGTTGGCACATTGGCCACTGGCACAACTCACAAGCCACTACAGCAGGAGTAGAAGAATGGTAGGCGTCCTAGCTACATGCTTACTGTGCTTCAAGGTCAGGCACCATGTTGCACCCTTGCTCTACGCTGTAGCTCCCGTTTGTCGTATGATGTGCTCATTTCACATCTTACGCAAAATGTGATGTAATGATGGTGATGCGAACATGCCCAAAGATAATCAGATGCGGCAAAGGTATAACCCTATCCGAGTTAACAATGACTGCCTACAGCGACCTTGGGTAGAATCTGTTTAGCGGCGGGTGGCTATGATGTGCTCTATTCGAGCCGGACCACTAGGGACCACTAGCGGGAAAACTAGGGACCACTAGTGGTCACTAGCGGGACTACTCAAATGTTGTCAATGGGTTGTGTGGAGTTTACCCAATGCACATGGACATGGTGCATGAGTGCCTACCACCTACATTATTGACTAACCGCGAGGGCTGTGGTGTATAGTTGACATGAAAAATATGCGCTGATTGCTCATAACAGCTCAACAAAGAGGGGCCCACACTACTGTGCCACAGCAGGCTGCTGCTGCTGCTGCTGCTGCTGGGCCTTGGGTGGCTTGTCTCGCAGCCGCTTGTTACCCAGACCAGGGTACTCCTTGCCCTTGGCTGGGAGAGCTCCCTGCTCTGGCCACCAGCTCAGCTCCAGTGGATGCCACTTGCTCTTTCCAATGCGCTGCATGTTCAGAGCTGCATTGCAGTCCCTGTCCAGCCATCTGCTTGGCTGTGGTGCTGGCTTGGCTTTGGCAGCCTTGCCCTTGCCCTTAGTGGGCTCAGCTGCCGGCTTGCTGCGCTTGGCTGGCGGGGGAGTGCTGGGCCCCGGCTCTGAGGCTGCTGGCTGTGTGGCTGCCAGGCTGCTGCGTGGGGCCTGCGGGGGCTTGCGGGGGGCCACTACCGGGCACCACATCAGGCCCCGCACTGGCTGGCCACGCTCCTGGCTCCAGGCTGGGCGCACCAGGCGGGGTTCACAGGGCTGCTGGCCATTCACTGCTGAGCTGGCCATTCACTGCTGAGCTGACCCGGCTGGTGCGGTGCTCATCCACAAGCACCACCCTGCCTCGCAGCTGGTCTGGGCCCCTGGGCCTGCACACCACCTTGCGGCAGGCTCGCAGCACCGCATCAGCACCCCACCCACCCCCAGTGCCAATGGTAGCTGCACCAAAGAAGACCACCAGCTGCTTGGCATGATTGTGGCGCTTCATGGACAGCTCAGCCATCTCCTCCTCCAGCTGCAGCCATGCACACAAGGCACATACATGGTGGCTGACATGGTGGCACACGGTTAGGCATGGCACAATCAAGTACTCTTTCACTTCATGCCCAACCCACCACCTCCCAGTGCCCACCTTACCCTCCCTCCCACACACCTACCCACCCACCCAACCTCACCTTGTTGAAGAACTGCTCCAGCGCCCGGTCCTGGGCTCCGTACAGCCTCAGCCGCTGCCGTGCCCACTTGGGTCCAGGTACACCTCCCACACCGCGTACCAGGTGGCTAGGGTGACGGTGATGTGCTTCAGGTTGGCCTCCAGGGAGGTGCCGGCTGAGCTTGCTGCTGCCAGGTGCTGGAGGTGGGGCTTGATCGGTGCTAGCCACCGCTCAGTGTCACGGCGGGCATTGTTCAGGCCGCTGGCATGCTTCACCTGGCCCTTGGTCAGCTTCCACCGGCGCAGCTGGTCTGCCATGAGCTGGCCTGACTGCGGATCCCACACCCCAGAGGCTGCGGTGACTGCCTGGGTGACGCCGGGGTCGATGCCCACCCCAATCTGTGTGTCTGGGTCAAACACAAACTCACGCATCTCAGCTATGCCCTTGCCTATGTGTGGGAGTCCCACCGCATGGGCCGCTGCTGCTGCTGCACTTGGGCGGCTGCTGGTGCTGCTGCTGCTGGCAGCTGGAGGTGGGGCTGGAGGAGGGGTAAGGGGGCACGTGTAGTGCACGCACACGCTGACACCATCTGTGTCCACCAACCTCTCGAAAGCAAACCCCTTGTTGCGAAGCTTCTTGGTGTTGAACCACCTGGCCCAGTGATGGCTCAGTGCTGGCTCTGAGGTGAATGCTGCCCGGGTTTCCTTGGTTAGGCCCAGCTGCCTGCACACCCCATGCAGCACCCTGCTGTCCACCTTGATGAAATGCACCCCCACCCTGGCCATGGGGGTGAGGGTGAAGGGGGGTGGGCAGGTCAGGGTCCGGGGACCAACCCCACGCCTCTTGCCGCGCTTTGGCTGCCCTGGTGCGGGTAGGGTGTGGGGCTGCTGCCACCGCTCTAGCCACCGGCACACATGCACTGCATGGCGCATGCGGCAGGGCAGGGGCAGGGTGTCCTGCAGGGAGCCTTCCTTCTTCATGCCCAATAGGCGACGGTGCGTGTTGGCCTCCTCTACCAGGTCCGCCACATGCCCCTTGTCCAGGGTGGCGGCCTTCAGCTCCGAGCTCTTGGCGTTGATGCCATACCCGCACGCCATCCTGATGAACAGCTGCGCCTCCTCCCCGCTCCAGCCTAGCTGGGCCCTGGCTGCCTTGGCCTACAGCTTGACTATGCGCTCTGCAGGTCAGGTCAGGTCACGTATAGGTCAGGTATAAGGTCAGGTCAGGTCAGGTCAGGTCTAGGTCAGGTCTAGGTCAGGTATAAGGCCAGGTCAGGTCAGGTCAGGTCTAGGTATAGGTCAGTTATAAGGCCAGGTCTAGTCACCACCATTACTTGCCTGGGTTGGAGTAATGCTGCTGCATGGCCACCGCCAGCTGCATGGAGTGCGCTCCAATGGTGTTGGCGTCACCCGCCAGGTGGATGTTACCCAGCTCCTGCAGCTTGGCCAGCAGCGCCTGGTTGCTGGGGTCCTCAAAGGCTGGCATGAGCATGGGGTGGCGGTGCCGAACATGGCGTCGCTGCAGCTGGTTGTAGACTGTTGGGTTGGCAAAGAACATGCAGAAGTCCTTGAGCTGCCTCAGCATGACAGGGTCCTCGCAGTCAAGGGGCAAGGGAGGGCCAGTGGGTGCTGCAGGTGCAAGGGCTGCCAGGCGGGCGTTGCAGCGCCTTTGGGGGGGTTGCGTGACTGGCTCTAGTTCTGACTCTGACTCCGAGTCAGACTGTGGCTCTGGCTCTGAGCCACAGTCTGACTCGAAGTCAGAGTCAGTGTCAAACTCCATGCTGGCAGGCTGGGCAGGGGGAGGCTGGGCAGGGGCCCGTGGGGGTAGGGGGGGTAGGGGGGGAGCATCAGGGGGTTGGGGGGGCTGCACGGCTGGAGGCTGAGGGGCGCTGGGGAAGCCCGGGGTAGGGTAGCCCACCAGGCACGTTAGGAGGATTCTGAGCACCAGCAACGACGCGATGACGCGGAGCTGGGAGTGGGTTTCAGCCCGCAGCCGGAGGTGCTCCCGCAGCTTGCGCCTCGTCTTCTTGCAGCCGCGCAGCACTGCGCCCTCGGGGACCTTGATAACCTGCAGTTAAGCACAATTGACATTTTGATAGGCCACTTTGACAGGCCAAGACACAAGGCGGGGACACATACAGTGCGGGGACACATAAGGCGGGGCCTTCACCTGACGTCTGCTCGTTGCCCAACCATCCCGACGCTCCTGGCGTTGTTTTCCTTGAGAGGAACGAGACGCTGCAATGGAACCAACAGGAGCGACGGGTTATCACAGTAGCCCACAGTAGCCCACAGTCGGCTAGGGTCACGCACCTTTCTGTATCTTTCCCGGGTCCTTCTTGTGCTTCTTCTTAGCCATCACGCGATGCGCAGTGCGACGGGCGGTCTTCTTGCAGCCCCGGAGCACGGCGCCACCCGGGACCTGTGATGATTTGCAGGCAAGCACAAGCAGCACTTCGACAGGCCACGTTGACAGGCCAAGGCACAATGCGGGGACACACAAGGCGGGGGCGGCCCCTTACCTGGCGCCTTTGCATCTTCCACCCTTCCTTGCGATCCTGTCGTTGTTTTCCTTAAGGCGAAAGAGAAGCTGCGATGGAACCAACAGGAGCGGCGAAGTGTTACACAGTGCGTAACTCACATAGCTCACCATCGGCTAGGGACACGCACCTTTCAGCTTGTTTGTCGGGCCCTTCTTTTGCTTGGCGGTGCTCTTCCGCTTCTCTTAACCATCACGCGATGTGCTTGAAGATGGGCAACATGACATGATTAGCCCTCGCACGCTGCCATGCGACATGCAAGTCCCTGTTCTTGTGATCTGTCAACTGCATGTCCTGTCCTGCCTGTTGCCATGCTGTGTAAACAGCCCAGTGCTCTAGCAGCATTAGCCTCATCAACAGAGCTCCAGTTGCCAAAAAAAACAAGAACGCACGCAGAGCATCTTGGCAATATGTTTCACTGCGTCACACCTTCAACCAAAGCATATGCTATTTCCTGACGTCCACATGCTCAGCTGGTCCACGTGCCATCGTACACTCCCAAGCGTAGGAGCAGGCAGGCTGGCAACCTGACCTGACATTAGGCAACTGTCCAGGAGGGCAGCAGGAAGATGGATGATGCAATCACACAGAGCAGCCATGGCAACTGCAGGAAACATATCAACTGTGTGGGTACATGGCTAATCTGCCTAGGAGTGACCAAGGTGCGAATACTTTACACCAACATGCACAAAGTTACTGAAGTTTTACATTTCTGTGTGTCCAGGCAGTGAACGGCACATCAGGTTTGCTCAGTGCCATTGGCCTTTCACCTCATCAGATAATGCAGAAGTTGTGTGCACAGCACGGCACACTTGCACGAGATGTGGCTGGTCTCTAGCTTGACGTGCTGGCATCATGTGATTGTACACCATGTGGCTGGATGCTCAAGCAGCATCAGCCTCATCAGCAGAGCTCCAGTTGCCAAAGCAAACAAGAACGCACGCAGAGCATCATGGCAATATGTTTCACTGCGTCACACCTTCAATCACACCCAAAGCATATGCTATTTCCTGACGTCCACATGCTCGATTGTGCTGAGCCACATAGAAGGTCTCACCATATGGGTTCAGCCGCAGCTGGTGAGGCTGCTTTCTTGCTGCTTGTGCTGGCTGATCCTAGAGGTTGGCAGCTGGTTGCCAAACCAAGGTGTGTGGGCCACTGTTGCCTGTCGTGATACCACAACCATGCAGGGCGATACTGCGGTGCTGAGTGTCCTCCACTGCTGACTACTCTGCTGTGTTCTGGCTCCGCTGCTGCTGCTGCTGCTGGGCTAGGCTACTCTCCAGGCTTCATTGGCCGGAAGTGGCTTCGTGTCGACCGCATGACAGCCATGGCTGAAGTCTTTGCCTCGGCAGGCAGCACATTACCCAGTTCATTCAACACTGCTTGAAAGTGTTTGCAGAACAACTCGTGGTGATGCTCTGACAAGCCACGGAACTTAATTAGGTCGTAATGGTACTCTCGCAAGTCGACTTTCTCCGATGAATCTTGACCTGGTCCATCCTGGCAGTAGGGCAAGCATCACCCAATGCAGGTTGGCAACTTGCAAGTCGGGGCAAGGTGCAACTAGCATTGTTTAGCTGCTACCTAGCCTCGCAATGGCGATGCTGTGCTGTGAGACAGAGCTGCAAACCTGCGCTGCGGCATGCTGCTACTCACCACGGACCCGCTAAACAAGATTTCCATCATTGATTCTTGAATGTGTCTGAGTGCTTGTTCGCTGACTCCCTCAAAGAACGGCCGCAACTGGGCATCGGAAAACACCTGCAAAGGTGTGCCAGTTTGCGGTAAAAGACATGGTGCAGGCGTCACGACGTTTAGCAGCGACTTGCTATGTTGCCTGTTCGACCTTTCTAAATAGCAGGTCAGAAACTTTCTTCATCGCCACCTCCTGCAAGGCGCATCCGTGCAAAGCACGCGTCAGCAGAGGGCCGGGGATGTCCGAGATCAAACCAGCTTAAAATGCAAAATACCTTAGAGAACACCTTGTGCGGTGCATCATCGTCCTGGTTATCTGCGGCAATACGTGCCTTGTACGCCTGCAGCACTGAACGACACAACGAAGTGCTGGGTCTCCTCGTCCCCGTTTGCCCCCCGCAAGTCTCGCACCATTTCTGGCCGCGCCGGGCTCAAAGTGACGGACGACTGTGTGGGGCACCGTGCGCACCGCGCTCACGGAGTCCAACAATGTGCGGCGACATGGGTGCGAAATTGTCGCCCCGGCATGCTGCATGGTAAGCTACTGTGCAGCATTTGTACCACTCCGCCCGGCCGGGCGGCATTGCTGCATAGGCACCAACATCCTCCAGGCATGGACTTGGCATAGTCACGTCAAACCCTTCTTTTCTTCACGTGCCGTTGCTTCAATCCCAACCTGCAGCCCCAACGCCTCTAGGCTCTTTGGCAGCCCCCTTGTCCTTCACTAGGGCCTCCATGTGAAACGACCACTGGGGACCACTAGCGGGAATACTAGGGACCACTAGTAGTCACTAGCGGGACTACTCAAATGGTGTCAACGGGCTGTGTGGAGTATACCCAATGCACATGGGCATGGTGCATGAGTGCCTACCACCTACATTATTGCCTGACCCTGAGGGCTATAGTGTAGAGTTGGCATGAAAAACATGCGCTGATTGTAAGCTGACAACAGCTCAACAAATGGGTGCACACACTAATGTGCCACAGCAGGCTGCTGCTGCTGCTGCTGCTGGGCTGCTGGGCCCTTCTTTTGCTTGGCGGTGCTCTTCCGCTTCTTCTTAGCCATGACGCGATGTGCATTAAAACGGGCAACATGACATGATCAGCCCTCGCACGCTGCCATGCGACATGCGAGTCCCTGTTCTTGTGATGTGTCAATTGTGACTCAGCCCCGGCAGCCCTGTACACCCAGATCTGCCTATGAGTGTGAGCTCCCCTGCCCCGTGACCAGCCCAGGCTCGCAGAATAGGTGCCCTCAATAGGGCAGGTGATCAAGTGGATGCCATGCTCACCTCCCCATGCTCAGGACCCTTTCCCTGCCCAGCCCCCTGTTCAACTTCCCAGGCGGCACCAGTCCCAGTACCAGCACCTGAAGTCAGGGCCTCCCAACTCTGATGTTTTGGCATGTAAGACCGTCACATGCGACCGATTGCTCCGGGAGCAGGCCGATGGCTTTAGCCCCGCGCGGCATGGCTTAAACGCGGACTCTAGTTACGACAGCAACCTGCAGCTGCTTCGATTGTGGTCGACAGGGTGGTTGGGATCCGCCAGCCACCCTCAAGACATCGCGCAGTGCAGGCGTGCTCTTGGTGCTCTACGCATAGGCGCTGCTGCCAGCCCGCGAGGTGAGGTGCACGCAGCAGTTGCCACCTATCCTGCGCCAGCACAGGTTACCCGACGAACATCTGATGATGCAGGAGTTTCCGAGTACACCTCAGCACACGTAAATGGCTAATCCAAGCTTCAGCTGCGGCTCCGCTGAGCAGGTAGGATTTTGCTGTAAGTCAGAAAATCCAGCCAAAACTCATAGAGATGTCTTATTTTTGTGCTGGCCGCACTTTCAAAGACTACTCTACTCATATGCTCAGCTGTGACAGAAGAAGCAATATTACTCTCAAAGCTCAGTGAGCCTTAGCGTATCAGTTGCAGGTGCCCAAGCACCACATAAGTTTCCTGCCCACAGTACCTGCCAGCAGCCCACCCTAGCAGGCCCAGCCGCCTACCACCACCTCCCAGCCCCTCCTCACTGCCCTTTTGCTTGACATGCCACGCGTCCCAAAACAAACTAGAGCAAACATCAACAACAAGCACATCCAGGCACTGTACGAGTACTTGTACGAACACAGCCAGTTATTCTTCCAGCTCCCTCACCTGCTGGCAGCCATGGGCTCTTCAAACGCTTTGTACGCACAGAAGGCAGCTGAGCAGGTGCTGAAACAGCGGGACATGAGGCTGCAAGAGTGGGACGTGCACCAGCGGCAAAAGCAACAACAACAACAGGGGGGGCGGCGGCAGGCACCAAGCGGGCAGCAGTTTCTGCCATTCGACCCAGCCGTCTTTGACCCGTATGGCACGCTGGAGGATTTCCTTGACGACATCCTGGAGCTGGCAGCTGGCCAGCCCTGCAGTCCAGGCCTACCCGGCTTCAGGCTGAAGCCCGTGCTGCAATTTCCAGCGCATCGGAGAGAGTGCTCAATGATAAAAAGCACTGCTCATCACCCCCTGTGTTATGTGCATCTTACCCCTGGAAGAGCAAGAAGTGCGCCGAGGGATAAGTGCAGCTGTAGCCCGGCAATTAGGGGTAGCTAGGGAAATCCACTGCTGTGGGTTGCAGCGTAGAAATGGTGGTGTGCATTCAACACATTGCTACAGCATTTGCTATACCCATTGCTCCACTCTCCTGCTGAGCAAAAGCTATGTTCGGGGCCGCACGCGCCGCGCCTCAAAGCACCAGTCACATTTGAGTCACCTGTGAACTTCCGCACCTGTGACTCCGCGCTCAGGCACCCGTTTTGAGGCGGCCAGTATGCCTCCTCGGAAGTCGCGCCGTTTGCTGAAAGTCATCATTCTGGGCGACTCTGGGGTTGGCAAGGTCTGCAGATCGTCAGGGTTTGTGTGTGGCAGCAACTGACACGGCGCGTCTCTACGCCTTTGGCTGCAGACCAGCCTGATGAATCAGTATGTCCAGAAAAAATTCACCAAGGAGTACAAGGCGACCATCGGAGCTGACTTCTTGACCAAGGAGATTGAAATAGACGACAAGACAGTGACAATGCAGGTAGGGAAGGAGACAGGCGTCATGCAGGCATCCATCACCGCTGATGTTGACGGGCTTGGAGTCGCTTGCAGATTTGGGACACCGCTGGTCAGGAGCGCTTCCAATCCTTGGGAGTGGCATTTTACCGAGGCGCTGATTGCTGCGTGTTAGTTTACGACGTGAACAATGCCAAAACGTTTGAGGACCTGGATAACTGGCGGGATGAGTTCCTGATTCAAGCTCAGCCCCAGGACCCAGACAACTTCCCATTCATGGTGCTGGGCAACAAGATTGACATTGAGAATGGCAGTGCACGTGTGGTAGGTGTCAGAGCCAGGGCAATGTCTTGGACCTGCTGCCAAGCCAGTTCTGCGACCTTCCTAGTCCGCCCTGCGGCGCACACTGCTGTGCACCCCTCTTGCTCTTCCTTGCCGCAGGAGGCTGGTTGCCCCTTTCCTACAGTATTGCTGCTGCTGCTGCTGCTGCATGCTCTGTACGAACTATGTGCAGGTGTCAAGAAAGAAAGCCGAGGCCTGGGCCTCTTCAAAAGGCAGCATCCCATACTTCGAGACCAGTGCCAAAGAAGATGTCAATGTGGAGCCTGCCTTCACAGCCATTGCCCGCAATGCATTGAGGCAGGAGAAGGAGGAGGACTTGTGAGTAGGGCCAAAGAACTGGCCCTTCCTATGGCTTTCATGCCCTCACTCCATAGTGCCGATGCATGCATCGTCGCGCCCACAGGGTTTTCCATCATGCTGTCTTGCACACCGCCATGATTAGTGAAGCTGTGCTTGGAGCAGTAGCACATTGCTGCCACCCTCAGTCGCATGGATGGCAGACGAGCTCTGCCCACTTGCGTCTGCCGCCAACACACCTCAATGTCAGCTCCTCCCATGACACAGGCCGGCATGGTGGGTGCGTGAGTGTAGAGCCAAGACCCACACCACAGGCTTGCCTGCTGCGTTGCATGCTGCAGGTTTGTACCCGAGGCAGTGGACATGAACACCAGCGCGGGAGGCGCACGCAAGCGCACCACCTGCTGCTAGACCTGCTTGCCTCGCCTCTGCCCAGCCCGGCTGGGAGGCCGCATCTGCTGAGCCAAAGCCTGGTTATGATGGGCAGCCAGGCACCAGAGCAGGTCACCCAGCCTGGCAGTGAGACGCTGTGAAGAGGTGGTGTGTAGATGAGGAGCTGTTGGTCGGGTACAGTTGTGCGGCGTGCAATAGAGTGACCTGCGTGAGGGTACCGCTCCTCCAGGAAGGGTTGGCAGAAGCATGTTTTAGAGTTGTGGAGGGTTGTATGCAAGCATGCCGTGGAGCGTGGAGTTGGCAACAAACTTGGCAATGGGAAGCTAGTGTTGTGGCCGGTTTAGTAATGCCGCAGGGCCGGCCAGCACTGCAGCAGACAGGCGTGCCACAAGCCATGGGTATGAGCTCGCCGTGCTTCTTGGGCAAGCTGCTAGTTCAGGCAATGGCAAGTGTGAACTGTGTGGCTGCGTGACTATTTGCACCATTGTATTGGTGCGCGATCATGACCAAAGCGCGATCATGACCAAAGCACGAAGCAGTGATGAAGACTGGCACGCTTGTCCCATTGAGGTGTCCTGACAATTACAATTGTTTGAGGGGCATCCTAATACAAAGCGCAGAGCGTGCGGGAACCAGACGCAATCTGCTAAACAACGGAAGTTACGTTACGCAACAAATAAAGTAAAGGTATGCAAATGTGATAGTGGTTTACGTGCATTGAGAGTGGCAGCCACATCGTGCCCACATTGTCAATCTATGCTGGCTCACGGTGAGGGTTGTGACTTCTGGCATTCTTGCAGGGCTGGGAGGGGGAGGTGGGAGGGCGGGGCTGGGGCTGGGAGGAGGTGGGAGGGCGGGGCTGGGGCTGGGAGGAGGTGGGAGGGCGGGGCAGGGGCTGGGAGGAGGTGGGAGGGCTATGCTGGAGCTAGGAGGGGGTGGGGGTGCGAAAGGGCGCGAGGGGGCAGGGTCCGGGCGGCCGGAGTAGGCTAGTCATTCCTGCAAGGCAAAGTCACTTCCGGCTGGCCTGGTCGATGAAATGCCGTGCTTCTAATCCCAGCAGCTGTGGCGCTGAGCAAGGAACAAAGTCACTAAACCACAACTCCAAAATATGCAGTGGTCAGCTCACAACATGTCAGGATTTGAAAGGGAGTCATTTTCTCCTTAAGTTCAGCTGTGACACCCGTGAGAAAATGTTCGAATGGGCCAGCATGGGCCAACCAGGCCACCTCGTGCTGCGATTTTTGCACCCGCTCGTTTTAGAGGTCCCGTCAGGGCTGTCCCCCGGTTATTCCTTGCGCCCACCAAAGTCGACACCTTAATGCCAAGCTTGTTTTGATCATAGCTGCAAGGCCGAAATTGCTGTGTATAGCCACGTACCGCTCGCTGCCCGAGTCGCAAACTTTTCCCGAACACATGTCGTCGGCCGTCCTGCTGGGTTAGCTGCGAGTAAGGACAGCTCGCACTTGCTCCGTTGCATAGCTGAAACAATGAGCGCGTGTGGCTCACTAACCGTGGACCCGACTGCGACCATGCAGGGGTGCTGCAAACCCGGCCCCCGGTCCAGCCAGGGCGACATCTGGGCTGAAACTACACCTTCAAGCTCGTTTGTGCATAAGGTACGCAATAGAATTGGCTGGACCACCATGCATGCAGCGAGTGCACAGTGGCAGGTGATCACATCACATCACACACTGTGTGGTGCTAAGGGGCACGGACGTAAAATACAGCTATGAGACTGATAAGGGGTGTCGACAATGGTCACAGTAGTGTTGTGCCTTGGTTTCAGCTAAAGGTAAAAATGCAGGCAATTCCGGCATAGTTTCAACCAAAGACCGCAATGCCGTGAAGGATGTCATAGCCCAACAAGTCCCCACATGCAACACTTCCTATGTACACTTTGAAGGTACATGCCAACGTTCCCACATCCCTACAAAGGGGAAGATGTGCAGGTGGAGGGCGCTTTGGTCAAGTTGGACCGCTGCGTGATCTGCAAGGTGTCGACTGCACCATGTGTGCAAGGCAAATGGAAAGCATGGACTACTTTGTGCATGGCACCCAACGAGGATGGGAGAGACACTGTTTGGGTGAAGATGGAGGCTAGCATACGTAAAAGCAGGAACAGCACGGGTCCTGGGGGGGGGGCTGGAGGGCAAGGTGTGGTGCTGGGGCAGTGGGCACCACCCTCGCCACGCTCCCCGCCACCTGCCCCGGTGTTGGGCAGCAGCAGCAGCAGCATGGGTCCCGGAGGGGGGGGGGCTGGAGGGCAAGGTGTGGTGCTGGGGCAGTGGGCACCACCCTCGCCACGCTCCCCGCCACCTGCCCCGGTGTTGGGCAGCAGCAGCAGCAGCATCAGCATGGGTCCCGGAGGGGGGGGGGCTGGAGGGCAAGGTGTGGTGCTGGGGCAGTGGGCACCACCCTCGCCACGCTCCCCGCCACCTGCCCCGGTGTTGGGCAGCAGCAGCAGCAGCAGCAGCATGGGTCCCGGAGGGGGGGGGGCTGGAGGGCAAGGTGTGGTGCTGGGGCAGTGGGCACCACCCTCGCCACGCTCCCCGCCACCTGCCCCGGTGTTGGGCTTAAGGCTGGCAAGAGAGTAACGCACCTCCCAAACAAACTTACGTGCTTGCTGCAATGACGCTACGTAACTTGCCCAACGATGGCCCTCCGACACCGCCCGCCACAATGAAAGGCTCGCGCAATGAGCCTGGCAGGCTGAAATGTAAATGTACTCTCGGCTCTATAGCAGGCGCAGTTCAATCACTGATGCCGCTACATACCACTAGGCCGCGCCCATAAATATATTAGGTGGCTCGGATTCCTAGAAAAACCTAGAACGTTCGACTCCAAGCCCTAGCGCAGGGTTCAGCTCAATTCAACTCAGTCTGATGTTACAATCGTTAGTGTTCCAAACGTATATACTGTATCCGTAGTTCCGTAGTTCAGTATTTCATATGCTCCTACTCGGCCAACCATGTGTGCATGGTCTAATCCCCTCGAGCCAGCTTTCTCTACAACATCACCACCTCCTCCTCTTCCTCCTCTAGCACCAGGCATGCTTGTGACAGCACCACCTCCTCACCCCCCCCCCCCCCCCCCCCCCCCCCCCCACCCCTTCATTCCTGCATTGCTGTTCACCCGGATGTATGGATCTTCTTCGCACTCTCCAGAGCTAGGCGGTTGCGGGTATGGGAGATGATCTGGTAGGGGATTGGAGGGATGGCTGGGCTGGGCTCGCTGGGCTGGCTGGGCTGGCTGAGCTGGGCGGGTCGGGCTGGGCGGCACTCCTACAAATTAATCCCTGCGTCCGTCCCTGCGTGTTGACCGACCTTGTCGGATCGGGCTGAAATTTTGATAGATGGTAGTTTGCAGAATATAAAACATATTTTTCAGAAAAATATTTTGAAAAAATCAAAGGCGGCTGCGCTGTGACCCTGTGGCTAGAGTGCAGGGATAAGTGCAGGGATAGGTTGCGGGCCACAACGCAACAGCTTTTGAATTTTTCCCAAAAAAATTCTTGAAAAATATGTTTTATTTTCTGAAAACTGCCATCTATCAAATTTTCAGCCCGATCGGACAAGGTCGGTAGAACGCAGGGACAAACGCAGGGACTAAATTGTAGGAGTGGGTCTGGTCTGGTCTGGTGGGGTGGGGCTGGGCTGGGCTGGGCGGGGGGGCGGCTTGGGCTGGGCTGGGCTGGGCTGGGCTGGGCTGGGCTGGGCTGGGCTGGGCTGGGCTGGGCTGGGCTGGGCTGGGCTGGGCTGGGCTGGGCTGGGCTGGGCTGGGCTGGGCTGGGCTGGGCTGGGCTGGGCTGGGCTGGGCTGGGCTGGGCTGGGCTGGGCTGGGCTGGGCTGGGCTGGGCTGGGCTGGGCTGGGCTGGGCTGGGCTGGGCTGGGCTGGGCTGGGCTGGGCTGGGCTGGGCTGGGCTGGGCTGGGCTGGGCTGGGCTGGGCTGGGCTGGGCTGGGCTGGGCTGGGCTGGGCTGGGCTGGGCTGGGCTGGGCTGGGCTGGGCTGGGCTGGGCTGGGCTGGGCTGGGCTGGGCTGGGCTGGGCTGGGCTGGGCTGGGCTGGGCTGGGCTGGGCTGGGCTGGGCTGGGCTGGGCTGGGCTGGGCTGGGCTGGGCTGGGCTGGGCTGGGCTGGGCTGGGCTGGGCTGGGCTGGGCTGGGCTGGGCTGGGCTGGGCTGGGCTGGGCTGGGCTGGGCTGGGCTGGGCTGGGCTGGGCTGGGCTGGGCTGGGCTGGGCTGGGCTGGGCTGGGCTGGGCTGGGCTGGGCTGGGCTGGGCTGGGCTGGGCTGGGCTGGGCTGGGCTGGGCTGGGCTGGGCTGGGCTGGGCTGGGCTGGGCTGGGCTGGGCTGGGCTGGGCTGGGCTGGGCTGGGCTGGGCTGGGCTGGGCTGGGCTGGGCTGGGCTGGGCTGGGCTGGGCTGGGCTGGGCTGGGCTGGGCTGGGCTGGGCTGGGCTGGGCTGGGCTGGGCTGGGCTGGGCTGGGCTGGGCTGGGCTGGGCTGGGCTGGGCTGGGCTGGGCTGGGCTGGGCTGGGCTGGGCTGGGCTGGGCTGGGCTGGGCTGGGCTGGGCTGGGCTGGGCTGGGCTGGGCTGGGCTGGGCTGGGCTGGGCTGGGCTGGGCTGGGCTGGGCTGGGCTGGGCTGGGCTGGGCTGGGCTGGGCTGGGCTGGGCTGGGCTGGGCTGGGCTGGGCTGGGCTGGGCTGGGCTGGGCTGGGCGGGGGGGCGGCTTGGGCTGGGCTGGGCTGGGCTGGGCTGGGCTGGGCTGGGCTGGGCTGGGCTGGGCTGGGCTGGGCTGGGCTGGGCTGGGCTGGGCTGGGCTGGGCTGGGCTGGGCTGGGCTGGGCTGGGCTGGGCTGGGCTGGGCTGGGCTGGGCTGGGCTGGGCTGGGCTGGGCTGGGCTGGGCTGGGCTGGGCTGGGCTGGGCTGGGCTGGGCTGGGCTGGGCTGGGCTGGGCTGGGCTGGGCTGGGCTGGGCTGGGCTGGGCTGGGCTGGGCTGGGCTGGGCTGGGCTGGGCTGGGCTGGGCTGGGCTGGGCTGGGCTGGGCTGGGCTGGGCTGGGCTGGGCTGGGCTGGGCTGGGCTGGGCTGGGCTGGGCTGGGCTGGGCTGGGCTGGGCTGGGCTGGGCTGGGCTGGGCTGGGCTGGGCTGGGCTGGGCTGGGCTGGGCTGGGCTGGGCTGGGCTGGGCTGGGCTGGGCTGGGCTGGGCTGGGCTGGGCTGGGCTGGGCTGGGCTGGGCTGGGCTGGGCTGGGCTGGGCTGGGCTGGGCTGGGCTGGGCTGGGCTGGGCTGGGCTGGGCGGGGGGGCGGCTTGGGCTGGGCTGGGCTGGGCTGGGCTGGGCTGGGCTGGGCTGGGCTGGGCTGGGCTGGGCTGGGCTGGGCTGGGCTGGGCTGGGCTGGGCTGGGCTGGGCTGGGCTGGGCTGGGCTGGGCTGGGCTGGGCTGGGCTGGGCTGGGCTGGGCTGGGCTGGGCTGGGCTGGGCTGGGCTGGGCTGGGCTGGGCTGGGCTGGGCTGGGCTGGGCTGGGCTGGGCTGGGCTGGGCTGGGCTGGGCTGGGCTGGGCTGGGCTGGGCTGGGCTGGGCTGGGCTGGGCTGGGCTGGGCTGGGCTGGGCTGGGCTGGGCTGGGCTGGGCTGGGCTGGGCTGGGCTGGGCTGGGCTGGGCTGGGCTGGGCTGGGCTGGGCTGGGCTGGGCTGGGCTGGGCTGGGCTGGGCTGGGCTGGGCTGGGCTGGGCTGGGCTGGGCTGGGCTGGGCTGGGCTGGGCTGGGCTGGGCTGGGCGGGGGGGCGGCTTGGGCTGGGCTGGGCTGGGCTGGGCTGGGCTGGGCTGGGCTGGGCTGGGCTGGGCTGGGCTGGGCTGGGCTGGGCTGGGCTGGGCTGGGCTGGGCTGGGCTGGGCTGGGCTGGGCTGGGCTGGGCTGGGCTGGGCTGGGCTGGGCTGGGCTGGGCTGGGCTGGGCTGGGCTGGGCTGGGCTGGGCTGGGCTGGGCTGGGCTGGGCTGGGCTGGGCTGGGCTGGGCTGGGCTGGGCTGGGCTGGGCTGGGCTGGGCTGGGCTGGGCTGGGCTGGGCTGGGCTGGGCTGGGCTGGGCTGGGCTGGGCTGGGCTGGGCTGGGCTGGGCTGGGCTGGGCTGGGCTGGGCTGGGCTGGGCTGGGCTGGGCTGGGCTGGGCTGGGCTGGGCTGGGCTGGGCTGGGCTGGGCTGGGCTGGGCTGGGCTGGGCTGGGCTGGGCTGGGCTGGGCTGGGCTGGGCTGGGCTGGGCTGGGCTGGGCTGGGCTGGGCGGGGGGGCGGCTTGGGCTGGGCTGGGCTGGGCTGGGCTGGGCTGGGCTGGGCTGGGCTGGGCTGGGCTGGGCTGGGCTGGGCTGGGCTGGGCTGGGCTGGGCTGGGCTGGGCTGGGCTGGGCTGGGCTGGGCTGGGCTGGGCTGGGCTGGGCTGGGCTGGGCTGGGCTGGGCTGGGCTGGGCTGGGCTGGGCTGGGCTGGGCTGGGCTGGGCTGGGCTGGGCTGGGCTGGGCTGGGCTGGGCTGGGCTGGGCTGGGCTGGGCTGGGCTGGGCTGGGCTGGGCTGGGCTGGGCTGGGCTGGGCTGGGCTGGGCTGGGCTGGGCTGGGCTGGGCTGGGCTGGGCTGGGCTGGGCTGGGCTGGGCTGGGCTGGGCTGGGCTGGGCTGGGCTGGGCTGGGCTGGGCTGGGCTGGGCTGGGCTGGGCTGGGCTGGGCTGGGCTGCGCTGGGCTGGGCTGCGCTGCGCTGCGCTGCGCTGCGCTGCGCTGGGCTGCGCTGGGCTGCGCTGGGCTGGGCTGGGCTGGGCTGCGCTGGGCCATCCTAGTGGTGGAGCCCCAGATGCGGCCCTTACGGCCATGCTGTGCATGACATCATTGCAGTCGGTAAGCTCATGTCGGCTAACTCAGTCAGCTATCTCGTCAAGTCACGCCCCACCAGTGCCCAGTGCTCTGCCTCTCTTCCCTCTGCCCGCTACGCCTTGCATAGTTATGCACTGCTACTGACTAATGAGAACTCACAGCCTACGCAGCATTGAGCATATGCAGCATACACAAATGCACTGCGCAATACAACGATGTTTTGTCATGCTTCAGGCCATGCTCGTCTTATAGCATAACCTAGTGTCGAGCAGCAGCTTCCAAACACCATATCCGCCCCATGGCATGGGATCAGCTCGTCACATGCAGCCCCCTTGCGCAAGCGCAAGCACTAGTCCAAACCAATTTCAGCATTCTACCAAAGTGCAACTCCCTGCTCCTTACAAGGATCTTCGGAAATCCCCGACCGCTCACAAGCTGGCGCCATGACTGAGGCATACCCTGCATAGAGACATCAGTGCCCGGTACCCACAGCTCGACCTCCAAGGACCTAGCTGCAGAGATGTATTGACGCAACTGCCACAGCCCCTGCTCCATGTCCCCCAAGTGGCTGTTGAGCCCGGTGACATCCAAGTGTGTCATAGCCGGCATGCAGCCCAACAACTCTCACCACACCTCCATGCCAGGCGCCATGGGCCCACCTTGAAGGCTCACACTGTTGGCCGCCCTGCAGGCTGGAGCCAGCGACCTCACTGTGCTGGGTGTGACCGCATACAAGCCCCTGACATGTATTGCCCGAATGGCTGTGTTGTGCAGCTGAGCCACCAGCGCCTCCACCGCTGCCAGTTGCACACCACCATCTGTGCAGGGGCCCTCCGGGGCAGTGGGCAAGAGCAGTGTGAGACTGCCAATGCTGACAGGTGCCTTGCACCGGCTGGCCAAACTCTCAACAGCTGCTGTAGCTAGGTAAAGGTCATCCTGGTCTCCATCCACCACCAGCTCAGGGATGTGAAGCGGGTGGGTGAGGGAGTGCAGGGGCAGGTAGGCCAGGGTCTCCAATACTTCTGGCCCTGACAAGTAGTCCTCCCATTCTAGGTGGCGCCAGTTGCAGGCTGCATCATCGTAACTGTAGTTGAGCTGTGACTGGAACAACAGCTTGATGTGGGTGAGCTGGGTGACGGCCAGCAGCGGCTCCAGGTATCCGTCACAGATGCGGAGCCACGGGATGCGCAGGGAGTGTAGGCTAGGCAGCGGTTAGGGAGAAAACGGAAAATAGAATACCGAAAAAGTCGCGAATAGGGCAATAATTTCACTGCAAAACTGCACGAAAACTGCAATCTTCACAAGCCTGCCCACGGTACGTCTTTGCCGCCCTGAACCTTGCAGGTACATAGGGCACGCACTGTGAACGACGCTAGAGATCGACAGGCCCCTGTCTTGCTTTTCCAGCTCCCCAAAGAAGAAGAAGCGGAAGAAACACCGAAGCCATCAAGTCTAGGGTTCACTTCGTTTGTACTCCCAACCACGAGTCAAACGGTGATCAGCACAAGCACCACCAGGTACGGGGCCAGGGTCAAGCCACATTACCGCACAGCCATCAGCCTGTCACAGGCCATGGCAGGCTCGATTTCGTGCGAAGTCTGGAACAGCCTTGGAGCTGCAACTGATGTAGCCACGGTCCTCAGCATCCAGCTTGTTTGGTGAGAAGCGAGTTATGTGGCACGGCCTACGCATTCTGAATGATGGAGTGCACTGCCTCTGCTGACTCCGCTGTGTCGCCCCGCACCACAAGCTTCATGGCCACGTTGCTGCTGGCGTCCAGGCCTAGACTCATCCGCACCAGCACCTGCCAGACCACGCAGGTGCGGCAAAGTGCATGTTAGTGTCAATACAACGCCAGTCGACGGATGCCAATGGCATTGGGCATGGCAGTTGGGGCGTGGCAGTCATGGGTCATTGAAACTGAGCACAGCCCAGGGGTAGGGTCAGGTTCAAGTTAGGATAAGGGTGAGCGAACAGCATAGCATGGTGGCACAACCAGCACCAAAAGGCATGGTTGTTAGGTAGTTAGCCCTGGGAGCAATGTGCTGGTGGCTGTGGCCTACCTCTCTGCCACACTGGCAGCTGGTGCATTTGTTGCAGTAATGCTTCAATAGGCGGCTGCCCATGTAATGATGACTGGCAGCTGCTGTGTCGGGGGTTGTGGCAAGGTGGAGTCCTGTGTGTTCTAGATGGGTCTCCAGTGTGCTCCCCCACCTGGCGGTGGCCGACAAACAGGCCAGCCAGCAGCACTGTGTGTGAGCGCGCATTGGGTGGCACAGCCTCCGTGCCCTCACACGGCTGCATGCCAAGCGTGGATACCTGCATCGCATGCAACCACAGGTATGCCGTCAGGCAGCATTATGGATGCCATGCAGCAACACTGATGATGGGGGGGAAAACACAGCTGCATTGCTGACCTGCTGACCTTCCTGTGGCAGAGCTAACTTTCTGAGCGCGCATGGTGGACAAGCATGCAGTGTGTTGATGTGCTTGCTGCTGCGGGTGGGGTGCCGCTTGTGCCGCCAGTATAGTGTGAAAGTGTTGAGGCAAGATGTGTGCAGCAAGCCCCAAAGACGCCCACGCCGCCTCCCCTCCCTCCCCTCCTTTCCCTTCCCCTTCCCCCTCCATGTAGCCAAGCAACGCGGCGCATTGCCTTGCTATGGCAGGGCGAGTGAGCGCCATTTGGCAACATCCTATCGCATGTTGCACTCGCGTTACGGAGTGGGCAAGGTTGCAGGCCAGGCCAGGCCAGGCCAGGGCATCACCCACCAGGGTCTCCACAGCTTCCTGCAGACCTTCGCGTGGGCCCAGCCCATACTCGTCTGCTCGCTCCGAGTCTGCTGGCAGCTCCTCCCTGCAGCCAGACACACAATCCCATAGGTCATGCTGCATGATAAGCCTACCTACAGGGAACAACAGATAGCAAGGTGCGTACAGCATGGGTGCCTCTGCCTCTCGGGCGCATAATGGGTACGGGTATGCCTTTTGGAGTCTGACCACACTGACCACACCGGGAGAACTCCGCCGCAGCAACACACCACCCAGGCGGTCAACACAGGTAAGGCAGTGGCTAGACCAGTACAGCAGGGAGGGTAGCTTGCTCAAACACAGCGTTGTCTTGCCAACAGCTACGCCCAACCCACAGTCACAGTCCCCCTGCCAAGCCATGCTGCGCCATGTGCTGACTGGCTGCTGCCCACCGCCCTGGAGCCCTGAGGTCAACTGCAGTGCAATCACCCACCAGCCCTTTCTGAAGTTTGGCACCAACACGGGCTTGACATAGTCCGCTGGGGTCACCTCCAGGTCCTCCAGCTGATACTCATCATCATACCCTTCCTCCTCCGTTTCCCCTACGACACCAGGGGCAGTGGCAGCATGGACGTGACATGCAGTGCTGGCACAAGCAGCAACCGCAGCAGCCACAGCTGCAGCACCAGGGCTTGCTTGTGCATCAGTATGGCATTTGCTCAGAAACTCTCATTTTGCAGTGTCAGGGTGCCACACAACATGCCAGGTAGGCTGGGTGCCCGGGAGGCCTAGAGCGAGGGCAGTCATGCACTGAGCACACGCCATGTGACCTGCATGCATGCATGTGGCCTGCGCCATGTGAGCTCAGCAGCACACGGGGTGCGGCAGGGTTTACACCTTAGTCATTCTTTTGGCACGTCAGTCAAGCTGCACCTCCTGTGCCTCCCACTTCATGTACCATGGGAGCAGGCACCAGACGCGCACCTGAGGTTGGGTCCACCTCCTTGACCTTGAACTTCAGCACCGCGGCCATCTTGCCCAGGGCCAGGCTACCAAGGGGGCGGCGCAACACTGTGAATGCGTGACCCACTCCATTCAGGGGCATCACCTCCAACGGCACGACGCTCTCCTCCTCAAACTCCTCCTGAATACAAGCCACCCAGCAGCATCAGACACACGCATGCAGACCGTTGCTTGCCACAGTGATAGCAGGTGTCGGGATCAGTTCCAAGATACAAAGAGTGTCCCCAGGGGTGCATGGAGTCCTACGAACACCAGCCACAGTCCCTCTCTTACACTCCTCGTGCAAATGTCATGGAATAGTGATGATGATGATGATGATGATGATGATGGTGGTGATGACGAAGATGATGATGATGTTGATGATGATTGGTGACACGTGTCATGCCCCTTGGCACCCCTACCGTTTCTGCCAAGTCCAGCTCCACCAGGGCATTCTCCAGCACTTGCTCTGCTACTGTGTTGGTGCAGTTGAACTGCACCACCACCGCCTCCTCAAAAACATGCTTGACAGCAAAGATGGTGTACTCAGTGTCCTCCTCTGTCAGGCGCACTGGCTCACTGCTCTTGAATACGTCACCCAGCCCAGCCAGCTGCCTACAGACACAGCAGCACTCAGGTGGCCCATTGGCCCTGGTTGGCCTGGTCCTGGCCATGGTGCTGATTGGCCTGGCCCTAATTACCCTGATTGTCCAGGTTGGGGCATCTGCAGCCACAGTTGCTGGTCACGGGCGCTGTATCACAGGCAAAAAAACAAGGAAATCTGGTCAAAATGCGGACAGTTGTAGCAGTATGTTGGGTCAGGGAGGTGGTCTGGCTAGGTCATGGATAGCCGCCACTCACGGCACACTCTTCAGCAGCTCCACATACTCCTCTGTGGTGGCCTTCTTCAGAGCTGACACGGCGGCACCACCGCTGGTGGTGACCGCACTGGTGCTGGTGGGTAGGCCACCTCGCCCTGCCCCTAGTCCCCGCTGCTCAGTGGCACGCTTTGGCACCACCGCCTGAAGGGCAGCAGGTGAGCAGGTGAGCAGGCAGCCCCTGACACATGCCATCCCCAGGAGTGCACCGCCTTGCCACCTGGCTCAAAAGGCATGCATGACAAGCTGTTGCAAGGGGCTGCTGCTGGCCTGTGCCACGCACCAAGTCAAAGGGCCGGGTGGTGGGCCCTGCAGCTAGGTAGTCTTCGAGGCATCTCTCAAAGCCAACCATGGACACGTCCGGCTGCAGCAAGCCAGCCACAGCACATGTGTCAGACAGCCACTCACAGCACACGTCTGGCTGCAGCAATCACATGGGTAGCGACATTCATGGCATGAAGGCAACACAGGCATTCTGTAGCAATCATGTATGTAAGGCAGGCAAACCCTGCCAAACCCTGCTTATGACACACACCACGGGTCTCCAAAGCTAAGAACCAGCTCCTGATAGTGACGCAAACAGGCAGATGCCCATCCTTTCATATTGTCATCTGCTACTTCCCATTGTCATCAACTGGTTACAAGCTTAGCTCATAGAGGCACGCGAAAATGACACTTAACTACTGTTACCGCACATGGTCCCGAAGCTGCCTGTCGGCCCCCTTCCTTGCATCGCCCCATCCACCCCCTTACCGCCACACCTGTGTGGTGATTGCAGCCGTACCGCCAGCCTCTCCACTGAGCTGGGCAAGGTAGAGTGTGGCACGGTCCCGCACCTCGTCATCGTTGTCCAGCAAGGCCCGCTGCAGCAGGGTGATAATGCGGGGCCGCAAGGAAGGCGCCTGCAGGAGGGACAGGGGTACACTGGGGCACTCTGGGCATGGACAGGAGGGTCCCCTGGGGTGTGGGGGGCAGCATGGGCAGCTTGGAAAGGGGTGAGTAGGAAGCAAGCACATGGTCTAGGTGGACTGGGCTGGCCAAGGTTGACAAGGCTAGGTGGTCGGTTCAGCAGAGTGGCAACCCACCCTGTGCTCACATCAATGTGCCTTGCTAGTGACCATGTATTGTACTGAACTAGATCACGGCATAAACAACATATGCCATGTAGGGGTGAACAGGTGTAACTGACCCTGACCATGTACTACAACAGTTGTATACTGCAACAGGGTACCGCGGACCCTTGAGCACCTGGCTGCACAGCACACCCTAACCCAGGGTCAAACAAACAGAAGGCCACAGACCTCTTACCTCACAGCACACCTTGTGATGGTAGTGCTCACTGCCCTGAACAAGTTGTGTGGCGGATCATGCTCACAGCATGACAATCAGGCAACTGGCCAAGGGCCCACCTGTGCCCCGAAGTTGGCGAGGGACGAGGCAGCCGCCGCCCGCACGGTTGCGTTTTCGAGGATGATGCGGTTGTAGATGTAGCGGATGTATTTGGAGGGGTGGGCTGTCTTAGGGCCCTCCTTCCCTGCGGCCACATCCCCCACGCCTGCTGTCACATTGCTGCTGCCCACCACAGCTGCACCCTCTGCCACTGCCATCTGCCTGCAAGCTGCTCAATGCTGCTCTTGGCTGGCGCTGTGTGGTTGCCAGACAGCCACGCACCGAGCACATGCAGGATCTGTGTTGACAGGTAAGTGAATTCACAGTCTTCAATGAACTCGCATAGGTGAGCCAGGCCAGACTCCTTGGCATCAGGAATATCCTGCGCAACCATGCAGCCATCCTCCATCCAGCACCCACAAGGTGTGGCATGCTATGCAGAAGGCTAAGTGTGGCTGCAACAATGGGTCAGGAGCTGCTGCACTGCAATCTGTGGCTGTCACGAAGCCTGAAGCGGCCCTCTTGATGTTGACCTCCTTGTGCTGTAACTGCCCATGGCTGCCCGTGGCTCCCCATAGCCTTGTATGGCCGCCCGTAGCTGCCTGCAGCTGTTGTGCAGCCCTCCTCAAGTGCGGCTGGTGATGGTGCCCACCAGGGTGTCGTACCTGGATAAGCACCAAGATGGCGTTCACAATGGCCTTCTTGTACTCGAAGCCACCCTCCTCCCTCAGCACATTGGACAGGAAGTTCATGAGGGCACGGTGCTTGGCTGGGAACTTGAGGCACAGAGAGCGAATGGCCTCCACCACCACGATCTTGAAATCATCGGCAATGTCACTCATGAAGGTGCCAATCTGTGGTCGTCAACAGAGGCATGCCAGCTACAATAGCTCCTTCCATGCAGGTATGCACAGAACGAGCTGCAGGGAGCAGGATAGATAGATTGGGCAGACAGGGCAAGTGAGCAAAACATGTAGTTAGACAACACCAGGCAAGGAAGGCCCCACACAGAAGGCAGGTACAAAAACTGTTCTGGTGGTATAGCCCCTCTGTGTTGCTGCACACTGTTGCCTGGCCCACCAAGTGCATTGCTGGTTCCAGCCGGATTTGGCTGACCTGAGCTAATCACCTGCTTTAGCAGCTTCTCCACACTGGACTCATTGCCAGTCTTGAGCAGGGTTGTGATGGCGAGGGTGGCAATGGAGCGGTTCTGATCCGCAATCAGACTCTCCATGTCAATGTTGCAGTTGGTGACCGCCAGCGGTTGCAACATGGCCACCTGCATGCCCGCCATGCCATCATGCCAGTGCTGACACGGTGAATACATTTACAACCTAGCTAGGTAGAGGCCTGACATGATGCAGCTCAGCACAACCTTGCTGGGAGGGCAGCACCAGCAGCACCGGCAGACAGTCAGCGGAGCACAGTACCACTTGGCAAAAGTGGCACACCTTGTTCAGGGTGCGCACTGCTGCGAACCGCAATACTGGCTTGGAGGACGACAGGAACAGCTGCAGTACTGTGATGGCGGGGGTCAGCTCCCGAGTGCTCACATCCCGCAGGTTGCAGATTGCCCGGGCCGCCTCAAAGATCACCATCTCTGCCTTCAATCAGGCAGAATGCGGATGCAAAGGTTGCCAGGCCGTTGTGGCCAAGGCCATGGTACACAGGGATGTGGATGTGGCGGCTACAAGACTACGGTTTGGTCAAGCAGGCCATGCTCTACTTTACTGAGACACACACGAGTGCATATAAGGCAGCCTGAGACACAGCTGCCTCTTCTAACACGAGCTATGGTGCTGTGGCTGGTCCCATCATACAAGCTGCATGGCTGACATGTCCAGTAAAGCTGTTCATGCAACCTCTTAAGGGCACGCACATTAGCAGGAAACATGTCACTCTTTCGGCCTAAGCCTGCAGGTGGGCCAACAGCCTGGAGAGCTTGCTGTGCTGTGGATGGTGCCTGCCCAGGTTCACTGGCGGTAGCTGTACCTTGTGGCGCAAGCACGACTCAAGAAAGTCATGAAATGGGCGCACTTCGCTTCCTGATCCTGGTTGAGAGTCCTGTGGCCACGGTGATCTAAGCAAGCCAAATGAGAATGTGTGCATGTGCCAACATGTGAGAGCAGCTGACACACATGGGTGATCGGGTGTCACATGCCACAGCTGGCTGCTGTATGCTTGCATGACTACCAGCCTGCTGGGCATGCTACTGTTTGCAGTGCGCACCTGGATCACTTGCGCAACATAGCGGACCAGCAAGCACTGTGCCAGCGGTGACTTGACACTGGCCTTAGTCAGGCTGGAAACAAGCTTGCTGATTGCCAAGCGGTCGCTCGCCCTCAATGCATGCAGCAGCGCCACGGCATGGAACTGCAGCATTGGGAGCAAGTACATGCAGGGAAAGTGACGCTTGGGAGAAAGCCCATGCATGGCTTTGGCTGCACAGCTTCCTCTTCCTTGTTGCTGGGCTGCTGTCTCTGGATGTTATGCTCTGACGCACCTGCACCATGTTGTTCTTGTTCTGTGCTGCTTCCTGTATCTCATTTACCCAGCGCTTCACAATCTCTGTATTGTTCGCCAGCAGGTGGAAAGCGCTGACCAGTGCAGCACTCGCCACCACAGGTGATTTGTCAACAATGGCCTGCTTTAGGTAGCGCTCAATCTGCAGGGAGGCACACGTCATATGTCAGACCGCTCTGCTACAGCTTTGGTTGCTGGATGTCATTGTAGCCGTTACTTGTGTCCATAGCTCACCTGCATGAGCAGCTGACTGTCGATGATTTTACAAAGCACCCGTACTGCATTAGACCTGTACAGGTCGGTTTTGCTGTTCATATCCTTCATCAGAGAGCTGGTGACTATGATGACTTCGTCAGCTGAGGGGCAAATGTCCTTAATGCACAGGTACACCATACGACGCAGGTTTGTGTCCTTGTTTTGGAACAGCTTCGTCACTGAGAAGAACACCTCCGATGCCTCCTTCTACAGAAGCATTTCGGCACATAGCACTGAGCAGGTGTCCAATCTGCGACGCCTCTACAGCAGTGAGTTGCGCACACCTTCGTAAACGTCTCGCCCTGGCTCAAGAGATACAGCAGTTTTGTGATGACCTGCATTCCATATTTTATTGCGCACGCCTGACTTGACAAGACAATCGATGGAACGCAGTTCCCAGCCGGGATAGATCTGCGTGCGCATCGCTATTGATCCTGACTTAGCTGTCACCTGCTGGCATCGCCTGGCATCAATCTGCGGGTCATTGAAGCACCGAGCCTCTTGCAGCACAGCACCCTTGTCGATGCCATAGAATGGCGAGTACTCCGCTGCAAAAGCACGAAGCAGGTTCTTGCTTTCGACGGAGCATAATAACGGAGCATCGTGCATTGCGCACTCTCTTCCGTGTCCTCGTCCTTCTTTTCGCCATTTGCTCCACCGCGCAGTGGAGCATCCGAGTTTTGAGCTGTTGCCGCCATCGCAAGCTGGCTTGCAGCAGCTGAGGTCTCCAATTCCACCACCCTGGGCAATGCATGCGGGTTGTTTGGGATTTAAAAACATGAATGCTTGGGGAAATTTGCTTGGGGATGCTGGCTAACCTGTCGGCTAACCTGGACAATACCCCCGACCAGCATGGAACACATGAATTTAATTGAACTACTGGAGTTGCTTGGCCTAAGTGTTGAATACGCCAGCCATTGAGTGTCATCAGGTCTCTTGTCGTGATGACCTTTAGAATGCCAAGCAGCTTGAACGGCCGCCCAAGCCTGGGGTGCTAATGAAACTAGTAGCACTTGTACGCCCTGACCTAAGTAGTGACCTACTGCAATGCAGCCATGCAGCCGCATGTGCATGGGAACATGACCCCACAAAGACAAAACACCGTCCGTAGGCCTTAGTGAGGGTCAAGGTGCTGTTTAGTCACCCCGCACGAGGTTACGACATCAGGCACAGGGAGTAGGCGCCTGCAGCCTCAAGGATCTAGGGCTGTTTAGAAACCTCGTCCCTAGTATTTTCGCTAGTGGCCCCTAGTGGTCCGGCTCAAATGGAGGCCCTATAGAGGGACGAGGGGGCTGTTTGGAAACAATCCGCTACAGTGTCATGGAGCCCGAAAGCTCAAATGTTACATCCCTGCCTCGATGGCGAGCCGTCTGTCCATCACCTACCCCATCAGCCCAGCAGGCAACACAAACCTTGACGTACACGCCCCCTGTCTACACCTAGCACGCACTCGCAGACTCACATGCAGGCTACAGCCATGAAATCAATGTAAATGCATGAAGTCGAATCCATCATCATCATGAGCCATGGCCAAGTTAAGGCCAGCCAAGGCAGGACCAAGTACAAAACTGCACCTCAAGTCATCATTTCACATGACGTCATGTCACACCACGAACCACACAGGAAATTGCACTTGAGTATCAAGTGGCACATGTGCATGGTCATGCAACAAAGCAGGTGTCAGCAAGTACAACCATGCATGCAGATGTCATTGTGTCATGGGGCATGACATGCCTTAGTCGTCACGTGTGCTTTCTGGTTGTCACTGTCAACCTGTGCCGTTCTATGAAGCGTGATCTAAACACGATGCTGATCCTATTGAGGTGACATTGATGGCACAATAGCATCGATAGGTTCAGGTGAAGATGGCATGTCTGCATCCACTGGCAAAGGTGTTGCCTCCAGCTCCAAGCTGTCCAGGTGTTCAAGGCCTGATGTGCTCAACTCTCGTTCCAATAAGGATACCTGCGGGGAACAACTTCCATGCTGGGATAGATGCTGCAAGATTCTTCAGCGCATGAGAGATGTGATCATCGTACCTGTGCAAGTACACGCTGCACCTCCACTTCAGCCTCACGAGCCCGGCGTTCTGCTGCGGCGGCACGAGCTTGCCACACCTGCAGACATGGACAAGCAGTGCACACTTCGACTAACTAGTGAGACATTGGTACGCGACAATGATGGTGCAGCAAGCGCGCTCCGTTGAATTTGCAGCAGTTATGCGGTGCAGCTTGCCATGTTAGGCCAATCATTTCTCATGCATCACATTTTGGCTTGTCTACTTGCAGAGCTTTACCCCCCAGCCCTAGCTAAGATGGGCACCACAGCTGCCACACGTGCCAGCAAGTCTAGCAAGGCTCGTAACAGAGCAGGCCGCAGGGCTAGCAAGCCGGCAGCCCCGCTAAGGCCTTCGTTGGGAACCCGTGCAGGCAGTCACACAGCCAGCACCCGCAGAGCCGAGGCCTAGCGTCCCCCCACCAGCTCAGCGCACCAAGGCTGGGCAAGCAGCTGAGCCCACCCAGCACAGCAAGGGCAGAGGCCAGGGCCAGGGCCAGGCAGCCATGCGATAACCAGCACCGCAGCCAGGCAGGTGGACAGACAGGGACCGCAATGCAGAGGTGCTCAGGCAACGCGTTTGGGAGAGCAAAAGGCTCCCACTGCAGCTGTCTTGGTAGCCAGGGCAGCTGAAGCTGCCAGCCAAGGTAAGGGAGTACCCTGCCCTGTGTTTCAGGCGGCTGAGAGACCGAGCACCCAAGACCCAGCAGCAGCAGCAGCAGCATTGCCAGCCAAGGGCATGGAGTAATCGAACGAGGGCAACAAGCAGCTGCGACACCACCTGCCCAAGGCACGTCAGCAGGAGCCTGTAGCACTGTAATGTGCAATGTGCACCATACAGGCTGTACCAGCTATTAATAAGAGCATGTGTGCCATGCCAACGCCTACACGTCCGTATGGTGGGGCTGTGGCTGCCACCAGGGCAACGTTGCCGACCTCTTGCCGCCACCCTCTGCAGCGCTGCAACGGAGGGCTGACGAAATGCAGGGATACGAGGCCTGCAGGCTGGAAGCTCCCAGCAGGGCAGGTGCACCACCAGCTGCTGCGTCCTGCCTGGAGCCAGCAGCATGACGAGCTAGTGCGGGGCCTCATGTGTTGCCCGGTAGGGTCCCCCTGCATCCTGCCACAGCCCCCTTGCAGCAGCTAGGAAGCCACACAGCCAGCAGCCTCAGAGCCTGGGACCAGCATTCCCCTGCTAGCCAAGCGCAGCAAGCGCATTGAGGCTGAGCAGGCAGCGCAGTCCACCCACCCCAGCAAGGGCACAGGCAAGGCCAAACCTGCCTGGTGGCCAGACCTGCATGAGCTGCCAGCCAAGGGCAAGGAGTACCCTGCACTGGGGTAAAAGCGGTTGTGAGACCGACCACCCAAGGCCCAGCAGCAGCAGCAACAGCCTGCTGATGCACACTAGTGTGTTCCCCCCCAATTGAGATGTCATCAGCTCACATCAGTGCATGCATATCATGCCAACTCTTGGAACATAACTCCACACAGATGAAACATCGTCCATAAGCCCTAGTGAGGGTCAAAGTGCTGCGGCTGAGCACACTCCACGGGCACCCAGGGCCTACAGTCACACTGGGGATGTGATGGTGACTGAGGTGAGGGGTGGCTGGCACCAACAGGTCCTTTTACTTGGAATGCCTTTGTTGCACATGCTGCCTCAGACACTGCTTTGATACATGTGGGCAAGGAGTACCCCGGCCTAGGCTTCAAGAAGCTGCGAGACCGAGCACCCAAAGCCCAAAGCCCAGCAGCCTGTAACACTGTAGCATGTGTGCCCTAGGCAATGCTGAAGCTATTGCTTACTTCAGGGCATGTGTTTCATGCCAACATATATCGCCCCATCCTCGTGAGGGGGTGGGGTTACAACATTAGGTATTGGTGCTGGCTGTTCTAGGTACTTCTAGTGTTTTAGATACCAATAGCTCGAATTACAAATAACGCAGCTCCTAGTAGTAGGGGAATGCGCTGCTTTGATATAGCTGAAGGTGTAGTGATAAGAACAACACTAGAAGCAAGAAAGAGATGCACCTTACCTGTACTTCGTGTGCCAATTGCGTCTCGTTGTCCAGCTTTTGCTGCTCCTGGGCAGCTGAGGCAGCAGCATCTGTTGCTGCTTGCAGCATGTTTCTGACCTCAATCAGTTGTTGCCGCTGTTGCCTGGTGTGAAGCCTGAGCTGGGGCGAAGTGTCACACCGCTGTCGTTTATGCTGCTGACCTTGTGGCTGCTCCAAACCAGCATCTGCACTGCTGACTTTGGCGCGCAACAGTACACTGCTTGCCACAAGCTTAGTCTGATAATGCTCCATTTGCAATTGCTCTGACTGCTTTTCACTGACGTCTAGTGCTGCATTCAGCTGCTTCTCAGGAGGACTGATATCTTGAGGTTCCTGCTGCCTTTGCTGAACTGCAGGCTTCTTGTGCAAGCCATGTAATGCTTTTTGCGATGCTAAGCGATGAGCCTTGCGGCACGCTGCAGCGCTCATCAGCTTGCGAACAATGAGAGAAATAACGACAACGATGACCTGCAAAGGCGAACGTCTGCTAGGTGCCCATGTGTTTACTTACCCCGCAGGTGCCCATGTACTCACTGCACAAACCACCGCGGTCGCGCTGCCAGACGGGGGGTTCGCCATATCACCAATCCTAATAAGCTAACTATAATCCTTCGCAGCTCAAGCTATAGTTGGTTCTGCCGCAGCGCTCCAAGCCCATCCAGCTCGTAAGGGGATATGTAATCATCTTGACACCTCGTCCCATGGACATGCGCTGGCTGACGACCCCAATAAGGGCAAATGGGGTCAGGCAATAATACAGGGGTTAAGCACCTCAGGATGTTGGGGCTGATACCGAAGGAGCGGTGGGTTGCTTGTTGTGAGATGTGATGCCAGCTGCGTGCGGGTGGTCAGTTGCCTGGTCGGGTGTTGTTTGTAAATATGTACGCACCAGCTGAGTCAGCTTAGCCTACAGCACCCCCAGTGGACGTTTCCCAAAGAGTCACTCGAGTCTTTCAAATGAGAGGCAGGCTATGACAGTGGGGAAGGAGGGGCTGGGGAGGCAGGGGCAGGGGACGACTTTTCCCTACACCCCATCACACAGCATACACCAGGTCAACAGACAAACAAAACTTGTCCAACAAGGAACAACATGTTTGCCTGTGGGTAATCTCTACTACAAACACGTTGTAGCATCCTCGGTCGCACCCTTAATGACTACAGCCCCCACATCAATGGCACGTTCGTGGGCAGACCCCACAACCACAGGGCACCTCATCAAAACTAACAGCTTTAGGCTGAAATGGCAGGTTGAGGTCAGGGCATTGGAGGTGAGGGGCTGGGCCTGAGGTCAGGGCATTGGAGGTGAGGGGCTGGGCCTGAGGTCAGGGCATTGGAGGTGAGGGGCTGGGCCTGAGGTCAGGGCATTGGAGGTGACACCAGGTCAACAGGCTGAGCTTATCGCCCACTAGTGCCCCCTCGGGGGCCACCCAGCCAATGGCTTGTGCTGGCTGCGCTACACGTGCATCTCACCCTGTGGCTAGGGAGCATGCACTGGTACCTGGGTGGTGCCGGCCAGCGGGTAATGTTGGAGGGACCAATCAGGTGGAGGGACCAATCCTCGGACAAAAAACACACACACCGCAAGCACCCGATTTTATGTCACATGGGTAAGGGTTAGGGTTACATCTGCCACAGCCTGAGCCTGGGCTCTGGCAACAGGCACACACCAAAAGCCTGAGCTGAAGTGGGCATTAGGCACTCTGTCAGTAGCGTTTACAATGACGCGCTCGCAGCCTGCGTTTAATTACAAGGTTCAGGAGTTGCAATGCAAAGACTGAACATGAGACAATTGGTATACTCGCATCAATTATGAAGTGCGCAGGGACGACATATTAGGTACTGAGGTGGAGCCCCATCTGACAGCAAAGAGCAATACATCGCATGAAATACACTGTGTGAAAGAACACATCATTCTGCTCTCACTGCACTGAAAACGAAGACAAATGTAACTGCAGCCTGCACCGCACATCATCCCGTCACTTTTGTATACACCTTCCCTCTCGTACGCCTGCCACATCCTGAAACATACTGATCTACCACGAGCCTGCCACAGCACCATGCATGAGACGACACCACAGGTACAGATCGCTTTCGTACAACCGCATCATCAATAACAACATCATGGCTGCATGACACTCACCCAGCTATGAAACGCAGTGTGACAGTGTGATGGTACAAACACTACATAGTGTACAACCCCCTGCCGTGGGAGTCTGATATAGCAAAGTAGTCCGACATGCTGTACTGCAGTGTGCAGCTGCACAATGCTGAAAGCTATCAAGCCGTAGCAGGTGCCTATTCAGGCCCTGCCTCCCCCACCACAGCGGCCGCCAGCAGCAGCCCAGGATCCCTGTCCAAACCCCTGGTCCCTGGTCCCTGGCGCCCTAGGCCCAAGCCTGCACCCCCTCGGCTGCGGGGCCCTGGGAAGCGGCGTGAGGTGCCCAGCCCCCTAGCACCAGCCGGACCCTTGTCCTCCCCTGGGGGGCTGGAGGGCACTGGGATGCCGCTGCTGCTGCTGCTGACGATGATCGGCTCCTCCACACCTCCGTTGGCTCCTTGGACACTGACCCCTGTGTTGTGTCCTACCTCATGCACACTAGCTGCTGCGCCGCCTGCCAGCTTAGTGTGGAGCAGACTGGCACCATCCTGGTCAAGCGCCTGTGATGGGGGTGTGAACAGGGCAGGCGCCGGGATGGATGTCGCAGAAGACAATGTAGAAGACATGGGAATGGGCTGGGTGAGGGGCTGGGCAGATGGCTGCCGCCAAGGGGGGCTGGCGGGTGCCAAGCCAGCCACCGCAGGGGCCTTCAGTGGCTGTGGCCTCAGGCTGTCTAGGTACTGCTCAGCTGCCAGCACACAGCTGTCCTCTTTCAGTGCCTGCACCAGCAATGCCTCAGTGGAGGGGTCTAAAGGGATGCCTGCAGTCACAGAACAAGAACAAGCAACAAGGAGTCTCACAAACTGGGAGTCACACTGGACGAGTTCCAGGATGCGCTAGGTAATGTGCAGGTGGCGACTAGCCTGTGCTGCCTCGCTTCTAATCCTCTTCCTCTTGCCACTGCTGTCCAGCCGCTTCTGCCCCTGCCACCCCAGCCCAGTGCCACTCGCTCCCAGCGCTGCTTACCTGGCAGGAAGTTGTTAGATCCCAGTCGCTGCCGCGGCCCTGAGGCTGCCCATGCAGAGTCCCGTGCAGGGGGAGCTCCCTGATACACATTGGCCTGCAGCCTGGCACTGGGGCTAGACCCGGGGGGCAGGGAGGCCAGGGAGGGGGCGGTAAGGGAGGGTGTGCAGCTGAGGTCCGGGCGGATGCCCTTGTGGTCGATGTCTGTGCCGGCAGGCGTCTGGTACTTAGCCACCGTCACAAACAGGGCTGAGCCGTCCTGCAAGTGCAGGTGGGGGGCAGCAGGTGAGCAGGTAAGAAGTAGGTCAGGAGCAGGCTAATAATAGGTCAGGGGTTAGAGAGAAGGTAGTGAGCAGGTAGTGACGAAGCGGGCCACAAAAGATGAGGCGTCAATGAGAAGATGGCATCCTTCACGTGACTCAAGCTGCAGCAGCCGAAATAGGCCGCTGTGTTGTGCCGTCTAGACGTGGACAGTCACAGACGTGCCAGCCCAACCCCTGCCCAACCCTGCCTGACCTGAAGCTCGAAGACAGACTGGATGCGGCCTTTGCCATATGTACTGCTGTCGCCCATCAGTAGTGCCCGCCCATTGTCATGCAGTGCGCCTGCGAAACAGGGTGCGCATGAATGGCATGGGTAACCATGGCGAAGTCAAAGATAGGGAAGTCGATCATCATCACTGGGCTAGGCAGGTACACTTGTGTGACATATGCAGGCCATAGAGTGAATCTGTTGGAAGCGGTGGTGTCCAGAGAGTGTGTGTCCAATGGCATGTGCATGTTTTGCAGCTATGGGGCTGGCGGTGCACCACGGGCAGCTGCTGCTGCGTCCCACCAGCTCACCTGACACAATCTCACTGGCGCTGGCACTCATACCATCCACTAGCACCACCAGGGGGTCGTGGGTCAGGGCAGGCAAGGGGCGCTCAGTGGTCTGCCGCTGCAAGCCGCCCTCCCTGGACCACACCTGCTCACAGCCGTCGCCAAGACCAACAGCATTGCCATCTCAATCTCAACCAAGGTCACCTTCACCACCATTGCCCATGTATTCCCTTGGCATCATGCGCCACGCAGCAGAGAACTTCCAGGCACATGTATAAGAGGGTTTGGCATCGTAGCCATGAATGCAGCATACATGCACACATACACGGTATAAGCACGAGTGCTGAATGGCACACAGTGGTAAACCCTAAACCTAAATATAACTCACATTGAATACGGTTTGCAGGCCATCCAGCCACAGGGCCGCGACGTCCACCCCAGCCTGGACCAGGCCTCCAGGGTTTGAGCGAAGGTCAAGGATGTAACGCTCTGTGCCTTTGCGCTGCACATCAGAGAGCAATGCCGGGGCAAGCCCAGTCAGCTGGGTATAGGGTCATGGCATAGGCAGGCAAGAGGCCCGGCCATGACAGGTGTGAACTGCTGACCAGCTGGTTGTTGAAGCACCTGCCTTGCCTGCAGTTATGGTTGCCTACTGTGGCACAGCAGTCATGGTGTTCATCTTAGCTCCCCTGGTAAAAAACCACCATCGCATCAAGGAAGCAAGAAAGTGCAAAGGCTGGCATGGCCATGGAAGAAAGTGGCCCCCCATGAAGCCAAAAAACCGATTCCCCTGTCTAGGTAACTAACATTGCTGTCAGCACAAGTCTGTAAATCTCCTCTGTTCATTGTATGCTTGACCTCAGCGCCAGCACTTCCCCTCCGAAGTGCCCTGACCTCAGCCCAGCCCCTCACCTCCAATGCTGCCACCGCATTGCGCATGTCAGCCGCCGCGTTGCCGGAGAACTGTGACAGGCGCACATAGCCCACCCCAGGGCCTCCGGCTGCGTCAGGTAATGTGGTTGAAAACACAGGGCTGATGGCCACACTCTCCCGCTTCATTGCCACCTCCTGTAGGAGGGCAGCCAGGTGAGCATCAACATCAACAATGCCACCATTGCCAGCATCCAGATGAACACGTCGTAACCACCAATAGCAACACTGCAATTGCCACTTCCAACAGCTCGCATCGTTGTAGTCACTGCGACAGTCTTCATTGTCTCCATTGCACATAACTATCCCGCTTGATTGTTGAGATCTCTATGGCCACAACACGGCTTGAGTACCTGGAACTCCTGCTCAAGCCACGCACCTACCTTGAACTGCACAGGTTTGAGAGCGGGCTCAGGCCGAGCAGGCACGCCTGGGATGCCCTCCGTGCGCCTGGCCAGCTTGACTCGAACCTGCAGCAGCCCCGCATTGTTACCCCCCGTGTCAGATTATAAGCAACTCCCTGATCAGGATGACAACCATGATCTGCACACTACCACACTATAAGGGGTGGCTGGGTTAGCATCTTGTCAGTACTGCCCTGCCACGACAAGGTATCAGTGCAGCTGTTGCATTACGCTGAAAATGATGCTGATAGTTGCAACCTGCAATGGCCTGCATGTGCAGATGATCTAGTGGCATATTTTCCAACATCCCAAGCTTGGCTGCATGCCAATCTTGCAGTGTACTCAGCTTAGTCAGGAGCTCAACACTTATACTTGTTGCTCTTATACTCATTGTGGCAGGATAGTGTCTAATCCTGTTCATTTCCTTCACATCCTCCTACCCACCTCCGTGCCTCCTCGGCCCCGCAGTATGTTGGCTGCATGGTCCCCGCTCCAGCCCGCAGTGTCCTCCCCATTGATGCTGATCACCTGGGCAGCAAGAACAGGCACATGGTGGCTGGCATGAACGCTGGAAGCCCCAAACTCGAAGCTGAGGGAGGGGGCGCCCCACCAAACTAATGACCAGCCTATTGGCCCACCATTACCATCAGGAGCAGCATGGGCGCTGGCTCAATGTATCACATGTAGCGTTAGCCTGGTCAGAGCTAGCAAGGAGCCTTGGCAAAGCTAGGTAGGGTGTGGGCTGCATCAGCCTGGTAGACTCGGCACAGGTCCGCATGTTGCTGTGGCACCCAGGTGCCAAGTGGCACCTAGGATAGCTACACCTGGCATGCAATACTGTGACTGCCGCGCAAAAGCATGCATGCTGGCCATAGAGCATGTGGCCCCTGGCCCTCACCTCGTCGCCTGGCTTGATCCCTGCTCGGTCAGCAGGGCCCCCCTTGATGGGCGCAAGCACACGCAAGTGCCCGCTGCTGGTGAGCTCGTTGGCGATGAGCAGGCCAATGCCCTGCAGCTCCCCATCTGCGCTGACACGGAACTGGGCATACTCCCTGCAACCAACGCACGAGGCACTTGGTGTTGGGCAATTGACTCCGTCTGACTGCTCAGCTCAAACACGTGGGCACATCTTCCAACAGCACCGGGGATGCACACATGTTGCCTGTCTGGGTCTGACAATATCGCTGCCAAGTCCCTCCTCGCCCCGCTGCCTACCAAGCATATCAAAAGCTGCTTGGCCAGGCATGGGAGATGTCAGCCAGGCTCCTGGCCACAAATGAATATGCATATATACTTTGGCAGACTTTGCATGGCATCATGGCGGTTGTACTGATGGTGACTTACTGGGGCTCAATGCGGCGGGTGAAGGGGTCCCCTAGCAAGTCCAGCATGGCATTGATCTGGTCCCAGGCTGCAGAGTGGATGCTGTTGGGGTCGCGGCCATCTGCTGCCTCCTCCCCCGCGGCGTATGCAGCCATCATGTGGCGCTGCAGCGCACCCTGCAACAATGGAGCAACACCCACCATCGTCATGCGGCGGTGACTGGACTGAAGGGTGGGTGCAAGGAGTTCAGGTGGGAATGGCACCAGATCAGCATCGGTCACACCATGCAGCCCTGACAACAGGGCTTATTTTGACAGTCACTACAATGCACCGGTCTTGGTGTGCTTGGTTACGGTGATGACATCATTGTGATAGAGGGGTTTGGTTTGCTGTGGGGGTGCTGGGCAGTGAGTACCGCCTGGTGAGCATGCAAGGGGGAAGGGCTGCTGCTGAAGAGGCTGGCACCACAGAGTCCCGGCTGTCAGCCTGACCTTCCAGTCTTGGCTGTTGAACCCAGGATCCACAAAGCTCTCCCCAACGATAGTCCAAGCCTCAACCAAGGTGCGCTGCGCCGCAAAGACTTCCGGGTTCTTGGACGCTGGCAGCCTGGTGAGCATCGGTAGGCACGGTTGCCGTGGGTGTGGGGACATGCAAGCAAGGTGGTAAAGCAAGATGATGGCCCTGCTAGGTGCCACAACCTTGCTACATGCAAGCTGGTAGGTGGTCAGTGGGGCAAGGCTGTATTGTGAAGGGTAGGAGAGACTTGGTAGGAGGTAATGGGACAGGCACTGTTGGTGCTGCGATGCCACCATCCCTTACCGGATTAGCGTATCAGCACACGCTGGACCGCACTGCGTCAGGAGCAGACTCGCTGCAGCCAAGCCGGCCACAGCGAGGCCCGCCTCTCTGGCAATCCTCTGAGTCAAACCCGGAGTCTCTGAGTCTGCAATACTCATTTCGACCGATGCGGTGGACACGCTGCGCATGACCCTCGTACAGAGCACACGATGGAGTACAGGACACACACCTCTTGGTGGGCAGCTGCGGCACAGGACCCCGCGCCCACGCAGCGCAAATGGGTGCAATGCTGGGGTTGTCGAGGGCGCATAGGAGCGTACACGATTTGAGTGCGCCATTTGATGGGCCACTAGGTTTCAGCAGGTGATACTGGGAGGGGAACCGGGATAGCTGACAAACCGGAGTACAACTACGACAAACAGACTAGCCTATTACAGAACTAATCACAGTTTCATTTTAAAAACACGAGTGACGACGGCTCTTGTACAGTTTGCTTGTACTTCTTGTAGCCGTTGTTAAGCGACGAGAAGCTCCTAAAGACAGCAATGCAGCAGCGCATGGGCTGGTTTAGTCAAGTAATGATCCCTACAGCCCTCATGCCTACATCAAAATACAGCATGAGTTGTAATCCGGCACAGGCTGCGAGCTCATTAATATTGTAAAGGCTACTGCTAGTGAGCCTAATGCCCACTTCAGCTCAGCCATTCTGTTGTGTGTGCCTGTAGCTATAGCTCCCCTAGTAGCTCTAACCCACACATCGCCTTTTTGAGGGATTTAATGTTTTGTTGTATTGCAGTTGTCTTGCTGTAGCTGGCTACCGCTGCAACTTGCGCCGCCACTTGTGCAGGAGGGCCTTGTCGTGTATTTCCACCCACTCCTGGCCTGGCTTGCCCGGCTATGGCATGGCTGGGCGGCCATTCCAGTAGCACAGCTCACTGGGGCATGGGCCTGGGCCAACTGCACAGCGGCGAATGTTTAGCGCGGCTGACACGTCCCTGTCATAGAACCTGTACATGGGTGTGGGAGCTCTAGCGACTGGGGTGCCGGAGGGTGGAGTCAACGCGTATCACACAGCTGCTCCAGCTGCACCTACTGCCCCCACCTGCCCCTCTGCCTGCCTACCCGGGGGCGGGCGAGAGGATGAGGACAAGGCGAGGGAGGCGGCCGGGCCGATGGCGAGGGAGGGGTGCCAGAGGAGGTGGCGGGGCCCAGGGCACAAGGGGGCGGTGAGAGGGCGCCCGGGGGGTTCCTGGGAGAGGGTGGTAATAATTGAGGGCGTGCAGGGGGAGGGGAAGGAGGGCTAAGCGGGGGCAAGCTGTAGGAGGGGATGGAGAAGGAGGGCGGGTCTGTGATGTAAGGTAGTGCTCACTTGTGCTGCCGTTGCTGTTGGTCACACTGTTGTTGGCAGGCAGGAGGCAGCTCACAACGAGGCTGGCTGAGCTGCACTGCAGGCAGCACAGGGCATGGCGAGGACAGGGCAGGGTAGGCAAGGGCTCCCTGGTATGCAGGCCGCGTGCTTGGCCAGCTTTTGCTATTGCCCTCCTGTGATCGCAGTCGAGCCAGGGACGTCCAGCAAAGCTCAGTGTTGCGAGTACAGCAGGGGGCTGGCTGGTGAGCTAGCTGCTGTAGCATGTCCATGCGGTCATGCAAATCTGGATCTGAAATCTCCTCATGCAAGTGTAAGATCTGAACTGGTGGTGGTGTTTTGAGGCTGGGTTCAACTCCCAGGCAGATTTGACATCCTGGACATCCTTGACTACGCCCTAGTCTGCTCAGGCGACTTCTTAACACTACTGACCGCTGTAGCCTCACGCTACAGCTGCGGTCTGTTGTAATGTTGCATGGGCCCTGCTGCTTCCCGCTTACGTCGTTCCGTGCAAAGCAATAACGCTAATGAAGATGAGACAGGAGCAGCCGTCCTTCCTTGGTGCTGCTTATTGATGACAAAAAAACACCAAAGCCTAAGGAGCACCAAAGCCTAAAAACACCAAAGCCTAAAGAGCTCTCTTCCAGGCCCACTGCAGCCGGTGGCTGGTGGTTACCCCTCCCATTAGACGTACAACCCCCTCTTGTGGCAACGTTCAGGTACTGCATCGGACTTGACATTTGGCCTTGATTTGACTGGCCACGACGCGGCATGGCTATACTTCATGGATGATACTTACCACCATGGGTATGCCACGCAAAAGTCACGGGATGGTAGACGGCATTGCTGATATAGCGACAGCTTGTATCGATGTTGTTTGAGGTGGAGATTTAGGTTCAAAAGAAATGGCGGACGTAGAAAAGAGGGTTAGGCCAGAGGAGGAGGCTGCCGAGCAGGGGGAGCTAGTGGGGCCCCTCCCGCCTCCTGCCAGTGAAGACGGAGCAGACGGCGATGGAGGGGAGCTCGTGGGGCCGCAGCTGCCGAAGCAGAAGAAGCGGAAGGTACAGCTACTGAAACAAACACAGCCCACTTTCGCTAATGTTGAATCGTTATGCTGGGAGCACCCTAGTTATACAGCTGCATTCGTGCATACTGCATGTTGTGCTGTCTTGTATTGGGCCAGTTTTTTGCCAATTGTTCCATCATGAGCTGCAGGTGCTGCAATTTGAGCAGCAATATCTGGCAACTTTGCCATGCGCACAAATGTACGAGCGCAGCTACATGCACCGTGACACAGTGACACATGTGCTGGTGAGCTCAGCTGCATGGAAGCTAGAGCCACCTGCACCACTGGTACCCCTTTCATCAGCACCAGAGCATCTGTTGTAAGCAGTGTCAGCCTGGGTGGGCCCTGGTCTAGGATGCGGCACCAGGCAGGGGGAAGGAACTACAGCCATTCAGGAGCAACGTGCGTGATGGTGCTCAGCCTACAGCTATGCCATGCCTGCCAGTCGTCATGCACTGATGACTACGACGATGATGCTAAGTGGGGGTGAGAGCTCTATAGCTGGTTGTGGCATGGTTGAGGCTGTGGTCATTGAGGTTTGTATGACTGACATGATGTAAGCAGCGACAGTGCCGGAGCTGGTGGTGATGTGGGCAATGGTGGCGGTGCTGGCGCAGATCAGCTGCACAGTCTCACACCTCCTGTTTCACCTCCTGAGAACCTGATGGTGATAGTCCCTTGCTGCCGGGCCCACAGGTGACACCCAGTGACTTCATAATCACAGCTTCTGTGGACGGCTGCTTGAAGTTCTGGAAGAAGCAGATTGTGAGTCAGGGCAGCTTGACTTCTGAATGGGTCCCTACAGAGGCAGGGCGAGGGCCCTTACACAGGCTGGCCCAGGAACCCTTGAATTAGCTTTGGCCTGGTCACACTTCTGGACCACCACCATGCCACAGCTGCCCTAATGCTGCTGCCCTAGTGCCACTGTGATGATAGTCCAGCGGACCAGCTTTAGCGTTTCAATAATGCCCAACTGGAGAGTACCCTACTTGGGCACAGGCATACAGGTGCACAGGGGCAGGAGAGCAGGAACAGGCAGCACCAACAGCTGTGAGAGCTATCATCGCGGCGGCAGTGACAGCCTAGCGGGTATCTCACCTCAGGCACCTACAGGCTCAGCCTGTTCATCTCCTGCTTGGGTGTCTGTGTCATACATTGCAGGAAGGGATTGAGTTTGTGAAGGTGTATCGAGCACATGTTGGGGCGGTGGATGGTGAGAGCTACTTGGCCCGAGACCCAGCCCAGCCCAGCCCAGCCCAGCCCAGCCCTGCGCTGCCCCGCCCCGCCCCGCCCCGCCCCGCCCCGCCCCGCCCCGCCCGGCCTGGCCCAGCCTGCATCACATTACACCACACCACCCTGGCAGCCTGCAACAGGTTGTCTGAATGTCATGGCCTGCGCAGGGCTTGCCTGCAGCTGTGACGGCAGCCTGCTAGCCAGCTTGTCTCGTGACCAGACGGTCAAGGTGTACGACGTGTTGAACTTCGACATGATCGTCATGCTGCGCACACCCTATGTGCCGGGCTGCTGCGAGTGGATCTGCAAGGTGCGCCTAGGTAGGTGCAGGGGTCTTCACCAGCTCCTCCCAGCACAGCAGTCAGCAGTAGCGGCAGCAGCAGCAGTGTCATCCTGATAGCCACATCAGTAGCAGCAGCAGTTGTAGCGGTGAGAGCAGCTGCCGCAGCAGCAGTAGCAGCAGCAGCAGCAGCGGCAGCAACCGCTCATATTGCCCTGCCAGTGCCTTCCCTGCACTGATGCTTGCAGCGTGGTGAGGCAGCTGGCCGTCTGGCCATCACCGACTTCAACAGTGGGGACATCCGGGTGTATGACACACGCTCAGGCTGCAACGACCCACAGGAAACCCTGCAGGTGAGTCCCGCCTGCTGCCACCTGCTGCTGTGGTGTGGTTGCTGCTGTGCTGATGCGCACAGACATGGGGTGTGCTTGCACACTTCACCGCTTATGCTGTGTTGGTGGTTGGAGGCGTCACAGCCAGGGAACTCTGCAGGTGATTGCCAGCTACCCTGCTTTCATGCTGCTGCCGCTGCTGCTGCTGTTTTCATGTCATCATTGTCGTCACCATCAGTACATGGTATCAGCCGGTATTCAGTCCAGTGGGATACCGCCGGCGTTGTTAGAAGTGCACACACTAATACTTATCCAGACAGTCTCCATCCTTCAGTGCGCTTTGGGTGTATTGGCAACATCCACTGAGCATCCCACAGGGGCTTCATATGGGCAGACAGGCAGACGGGAATACACACCAAGAACTCTTGTAACCGTATGTGACATATGTGTGATGTGTGACGTGCATGGGATGCAGGTGCATCGTGCCCCTGTCACAGCCATGCGCTACAACCCTGTATTTGACACCGTCATCTCAGCAGACTCCAATGTGGGTGCCTGATCAGGCTAACCCTGCCATCCAGCAGCCGGGACAGCAGAAACCTGACCGGTAGGAAGTATGCCACTGGCAGCAGCATCAATGAGCTAGGGCCAGATGCGGCAGCAGTGAGGCAGGGGGCACAAGCTGAGGGTTAAACGTACAGCGTCGCCGCACTGGCTGCAGCTGCAAGGGCAGCAGCAGTGCACAGCAGGAACAGGAGGTGCGGGGCTGTACTGTCCGGGGGCAGCAGTCGTTCAGCCTGCTCAGCCATTGCTAGCCATTGTTAGCCAGTGTTAGCCAGTGTTAGTCGTCCAGCCTGCTTAGCCATTGTCCAGGCGCAACGGGTGGATGCACAAGGCGCCTCACAGCTCTGGCACACCACTTCAGGCTTGCCTAAGCCTGGGACACACATTGCTACCTCGAGCTCACTCCACTCCACCTACAGGCCCTCATGGCGCCCTGTCTCCCTGCCCTGCCTACTCAGCTGCCACAGCGTCAGGTAGTTTGCACCACTTGCTGCACCATGTCAAGCATGCGGGCGAGACAACCATGGGTGTGGGTAAGCAGCTGGAACATTCCAGACCATCATGTGTGTCCAGCCACTTGATCGTGAGCAGTCCTTGAGCAGGGATCGCTGGAGCCTGCTCCAAACCATCAAGCTGCAGCCTACCTGCTAGGATGACGTGACTGGTGCACGTACAGTGTGTTGCTGTGATTGTCGTGTCAAAAGCTCAGCTGCAGCAGGAGCTTGTCCTCCCCCTCCTCATCAACCTCATCATCATTATGAGGCATCCGCTGAATAACGGCTCGCCGATGCTGCAGCTTGCCTTGCGTCCTTAAGTGTCCTTGCCTTAAGTGTTCTTCCAGTAGCTTCTGAGTGCTGGCCTGCTAACGGCAGGGCTTCTTGGAATACTGGAGCGGCAGCAGCTACCAGGCGCCTGCACCTCCCACCGTGTCTTTCACCATGAAGTTGGACACCGACCTGTTTGAGCTGGTGAAGGCCAAGACCTCAGCACACTGCCTGGAGGTGGGGCTGTGGGCACTGCTATCTACTCTGGCATCGTTACACTGCCATACACACTGGCGCTGGCATAGTAGGAAACTGCACACCACAACAGGACACAGGCCATTGACCCAGGACCTGGGGGCATGTCAAGCGTGAGGGGATAACCCGAGTCATGGCTCCTGGGTTCGCAGGTCAGCAAGGACGGGCAGCAGTTCGTGGCTGTGTGCGCGGACAAGAGGCTGCGGGTGTTCCGCTTCCAGCAGGGCAAGCTGCGCCGCGTGTACAATGAAACGCAAGAGGTGTGTGTGTTTCCCCACCCCGTCACACTTGTAGTTGGCCAGCAACGCCCTCTAGACACTCCATGTTTCAACCCACCCCAACTCCACTCTTCGGCCCCCCTCTCGTCTTCTCCAGCCCTCACACAGCCTCCCCTCAACTCCCCTTACTTCCTCCCCTGACAGGTAAGCACTGATCTACCACTTTTCCTGCCTGTACTTCACTCTGCTGCCTGGCCATCGTGAGGCCCTAATCGCCAGGCCACCCCATCCACCCTAGCTCCACTGTTCGCCTCCCCTCTGTCCCTTCACCTCCCCTATTCTTTGCTTCAGGCCCTTTATCCCCCACCAGCAGTATACCTCATAGCTTACTTGCTAGAGAGGTGCAGACGCAAACGCCACCTCCAGATCTATTCCCACAAGCTGCAACCTCCATGTTGTCTGGTCATCGCGGAGTTGAACCCCAACCTCCCTGCCTCCTTGCACACCCCTAGGTGCTACGGACAGGTCTGATCCTCCCTACCCCCTTGCCTTGGCCCTTGCTCATGCTGGTCCCGCTGATTGCCCGATCATCCTGTCCAGCTGCCTTGCCTGATCATTCCGCCTTCCCTTCCTCCCCCTTCTGCCCCTACCATCCTGCCCCTCTGGCCCTCCCTCCTGCTAAGCCCCTCCTGATGCCTCACCCCAGCCCAGCCAAGGCCCCTCCTGCTGCCTGCAGGCTACCAACGAGCTTCAGAAGTCTGGGGCTGAGGCATTCGTGCTGGAGGACATTGACTTTGGGAGGCGGCTGGCTGTGGAAAAGGAGCTAGCCATGGCCGAAGGGGCTCCTGCTCCTAACGCCGTGTTTGATGACAGCGGCAACTTCTTGATGTGAGTTAGTCCTACTGGGCCCTGGGTTGTGCAGGTGTTCAGGTAGGATCAAAGGTGGGTCCGGTGGGTTCAGGTAGGATCAGAGCTGGGTTCAAGAGTTAGAGGTGGGATTGGTAGGTGGGTATTGAGGCGGGGTTGATAGGTGGGTATTGAGGTAGGTTTTGAAGGTGGGGAAGGGTCATGGGACAGGCGCGGACGCTTGGGGTGGCGGTGGGCAGGTGACAAAGAGGATTGGTAGATGAGTGGATGTGAGGGTGGGTGGTCTGGCAGGGGAGCTGGTGTAGATGTGAGAGGCGGGTGGGCAGGCATGTGTGGCAGAGCTTGTCGCAAGCAGGGCCGGCTTGTTGCACACTGGAGGGTGTTGAAGGTGTGTAACGGCCGGGAAGTACATCTGTGCTGAAGGGTTTGAAAATGGCTGTGGCTGGGGCAGCTGGCACCCACACCTCATCATGCCAACTGCCGCTGCCGCTGATGCTGCTGCTGCGTCCGCTGATGCTTGGGCATCTCGTGCTGCCCTCTCTCCAGATACCCCAGCCTGCTGGGCATCAAGGTCGTCAACCTGGTGACCAACCAGTGTTGCAAAGTGCTAGGTGGGTGTGGAATCTGAAGTAGAAGGCAGATGGCTAGCCTGACCTGACCCGACCCGACCGACCCGACCCTCAATGGCCGTAGTAAGGTGATGTGTTGGTGGCGTGGCGTGCAGGCAAGGTGGAAAACACGGAGCGCTTCCTCAGGGTTGCGTTGTATCAGGGCAAGAAGAACAAGCTCAAGGTGAGGATGACCGCTACCCGCAGCCAGTAGTAACTGGTTCAAGCACACACCGGCACCTGCCACCTGCTACGTAGACTTTGTTGCATGTTTGTTCATCATGTACTCAGCAGGTGGCAACGCTACTGGCTGATCCATAGCAGCAGTGACAGTGATTAGAGTGGTAACTAGAGTTAACAGTGATGTACTATAGCAGGGACAGTGAAGTGGTGAGACTCCAAATGGTGGTGAAGGTGGTGGTGGTGGTGGTGGTGGTGGTGGTGGTGGTTGGTGTGCCGTTTGTAGCGTGGCCTCTGGCGTGGCATGGCTTGGCCTGCGTGTCATACGGGTGGTGTACTGGCCATCAGGGTCGTCATAGTAATATGGAGAGGATGTATAAATACTCCTCAGCTGCACTGAGCACTGTAGCATGAGCTGGGGGTGGTGAGGGGAGGTGGTCATAGGGGTGATGAGGGGAAGGCGAGGTGCAGCGCTCGGTGTGCTGCGGTGCGGTTCACAGGGCAGCCATGAGGCTATGTGGCTGCTGCCTAGGTACACGCGGTACTGGCGCTCTGGCACGGAGGCACCCTGGCCTCTGTCCTCCTGCACCCAGACACACAGACAACAGACCCAGACACACACTCTGCCCTCCCTGGCTGCCCTCAGCACTGAGACACCCTTTCACTGGCTGCAGATGCCCACCCCTGAGCTTGTCGACAAGATGGCCCCGCCGGATCCCACCCTCATTGCCTGCGCCTTCAAACGCCAGCGCCTGTACCTCTTCTCGTGGGTGCCAGCCTACCCCTGGCCCTGACCCTGACCTTGCCCACGACCCACTGCCCCAATGGGGATGGACTGTAGGCCCAGGCTGCACTGGCACCCCTGCAGCCTGCGTTGCCTGTAGTAGGGTTGACCTAATTCTAATCATGTATGATCAATTGATCATGAGGTATAGTGTCTACTATGCATGGTGTGTGGGGTGTGTGTGACGATGTGGCTGTGAAGTGTGTATTTTGTGTCCCATTGTGCGTGATGAGCAGTACACAATGAGTAGTGAGTGGCTTAGAGACAGTGTGATCATGAAGTGTGATGTGTCTGCTGTCGATGGTGCTGCAGGAGGAGGGAGCCCAAGGACATAGAGGAGGGCCAGGACGCCTCAGGGGCAGCGGCTGCAGCAGCAGGCAAGTGCCCTGCCTCTCACCAGGCGGCTGCCCCTCTGAACATGTCCCGTGCAGTACACTGCCATGACAGGACCAGGGCCGATCAAAGCCAAGACCGATTAAAGCCAGGGCTAAACTGAAGCCAGGGCCAAGCGAAGCCAGGGCCAAGCAGGGGATATCAGAGCCAGGGCCGAGCAATTCAATCAAGGTCGGCAGTGCTCTATCCATGGTGCTACCAGGGAAGGCTGCCAGGGCAGGGTGTGCCCTTGGGCAGTCATAATCCACGGCGTGTATCAGGCTGGCGGCTTAGCGGAGTAAACCACCTCAACCATAGGGAGGCCTTGCTGTGGGTCTGCTGTAGGCAGCGTGTTAGGTGTGTGGTCTGCAGGCTTGGTTTCAAAGGTGTTTTAGGCAAAGCGCCTAGGCCGCTCTGGGTGTGCAATGGCCCCTCCCTTGCCTCCATGGCAAAGATGTGTATGCCTGCATTGTCTCCTCCAACAGACCTGCTGACACCTGCTTGGCACTGGAAGCAAAAGCCGTTTGGATGCGGCGCCAGGGCCAGCACCAGGCTGCTGTCTTGCAGCTGGTAGCTGGCGTCCATATGCCTATCCTTGCCCATGCACCCACCTCCAGAGTCATCACGGCATGCATGTTGAAGCAGTGCCCAGAGACGGTTGCCTTGCTGTGATAGTGTTTAGACAGACTCGCCATCCTCTTCATGATGGTGTTCACACAGACACCCTATGCTCCTTTTCCCCTCCCGCCTCACCTTGTTGAATTGTCACCAGATGTTGAAGCAGTGCCTGGCGGCGTTTGCCGTGTCATGATGGTGACATGGTGACACTCATAGACACCGCATCCCCTTCTTCCTCCAATGGCTCACCTCACCTGCCTGCCGTCTCACCTGCCCATCTGCCTGCCCGCCTGCCTGCCTGCCTGCCCCTCTTCCTATCTGGGTGCCCACCTGCTTGACAGGCTGCCTGCTGATCAGCGCAGGACTTATGTTGTTGGACTCATCACAGCCATGCCTGCTGCTGGCTACAGGGGCGCGTGATGTGTTCAATGAGAAGCCGTCCTTGGAAGACATGATGGCGGCTGAGGGAGAGGCCGGGGGCCCCCTGGTGCTGCCCAGGGGGGTCATCATCCACACCACAAAGGTGAAAACCTGCTTTGGCCCACACTAGTAGGTCTGGACCTATGCGGAGAAAGGGTTGGGGAGGAGTGAGGGGGAGGGGGAAGGGAGAGTGGGGAGGGGCAAGGGAGAGGTGGAAGGGGGTAGGGGAGGGGAAGGAAGAGGGGGAAGAGAGAGGGGGGAAGGGAGGTAGGGTAGGGGGAAGGGAGAGGGGGAATAGGGGGTAGGGGACGGGGCGTAACATCACTAGCTATGCTTTGACTGAACAACCAGGATGGAGGCCAAAACCTGGCAGGCTCTTGGAGGTATGCAACGTACGCGATGGGAGGGGTCCACATATGCTAGGATGTGTCATTGATGCGCAAGGCAGCCATCGAGCTATTGTCAAAAAGGGCTTTGCCGTGCCCCTGATGGCCTCATGTTACCCCCCTGACAGCATGCTTTGATGCATGCGTTGCTGTGCCCGTCCAGTCATCCTTAGCTCACCTGGGCCTACCCCACCGAAACGCAATAAGAAGCAACAAGCCTTTAAACCAACAGGACAGGAATGCAGCAGCAACGGGCCCTGAGTGCCAAACCCAAAGCACATCAGCCACCTGACTGAGCAAGCATAGCTGTGTCATCCCTGTCGTCCCTAGCTTACCTAGAAGGTCCTGTCGTTCTGGCCTTGAAGCTACCTACTGGGTCCTGAACCAAACCCTACAGGCTTAGCTTACCTATTGGCTTCCATGTCGACCCCATCAGGTAACCTGGAGCTAACCCTAGTGAGCCTGCACCTGGCTGTGCTGTCCCCCTCGTTGCTCACACTCTCCTCGCATGCGCCTCACAACACCAAACCCTAACTTGTGGACTGTGCTGTGGCCCTCGTTGCCTAGCTCTTCACATGTGCTGCTCATTCACACCATGGTGCCATGCCATGGGGAGCAGGGGGACATCACCATCAAGCTGTTCCCTGACGAGTGCCCTCGCACGGTGGAGAACTTCACCACACATGCAAAGAACGGGTGAGGGATGCTGCACAGGCAGCAGGCAGCACGCCAGCACACACATCACCAGAAGCAGCAGCAGTCAGGGACACGTGGAGGGCGTGGCAACAGCCCCGCAATAGAGCCAAGCCTGTTGCAGCCAACCAGCAGCAGCAGCAGCAGGCAGGGCCGTATGGCAGGCACAGCAGGAAGTAAAGACTGCAGCCAAGGCTGAGATCTGCTGTTTAATGCAGCTTCAAAGACTAAAGACCACAGCCAGCCTATCAACCAGGCTTGCATCTAAGCATGGGCGCCAGCCACCCTCTGGTGCCTGGCATTGGGTAGTCAGGGGTGTGCCCTGCTGGGTCTGGTTTGGCAAGGGTTAAGCTGGCCGTGGCGGTCAGGGTGTGGTGAGTCAGGGTCTGAAGGGTCAGGGTGGCCGGTGTTTGGTCAGGGTGGCTGGGGTGGTGCTGGTGCGCTGCTGTTGGCCTGAGGTACTGTGCTGATGACCATGATGGCGGTGTGTTGCCGCAGCTACTATGACGGCCTGCTGTTCCACCGGGTTGTCAAAGGCTTCATGATCCAAACAGGCGACCCCCTAGGTGCGCGCAGCGTTTAGACGGTTGCCTTGCTATGATAGTGTTTAGACAGACTCGCCATCCTCTTCATGATGGTGTCTACATAGACACCCCATGCTCCTTTTCCCCTCCGCAGCCTGCCACAAGAGTGTGCTGCACAGCGTGTCGGTGTGCAGCATGCCCCTGCAGTGTGGGAACATAAGCTGCCGGGCACATAGTGTTGCAGCTGCACCTAATGGCTGTTGCTGCCTGCCACCAGAGTGTGCTGTGCAGTCGGAGTGTGTGCTGCAGTGAGCTCTAGTGCCACCAGAGGCTGTGCTGCAGTGAGAGTGTGCTGTGCAGTGTCCGTGCCTTGGAGCCGCCAGAGGGTGTTGGGTGTGCTGCGTACCTACAGTCTGTCGGTGTGCAGAGTCACCTACTGTGCTTCCGCTGCCCTGTCAGCTGCAGCTGCGCCCAATGCTGCTTACCATGCACATGCCAAGGTTGGGATAAGGCTGCCAAGCTGGAATTAGACTAAGGTTGGGATTAGTGCAAGAAGCTGCAGTTGCAGCCACTGGTGGCTGTCATGCACATGCCAAGGTTGGAATTAGGCTACGAAGCTGCACCTGCACCTGCTGCCACTGGTAGTTGCTGTACAAACACCACGGCTGGGATCAGACTCAGGAGCAGAAGCTGCTGCTGCTGCTGGTGATGAGGAAGGAGTGCAGCGAGTGGTGGTACTGCTCTCTTGCACACCTGTGATTGAGCATGCAGCCCATGCGTGCCCACGGGCCCATGCTCATTTGCATCACAGAGACAGCTGCCTTGCACCATGACTTGCATGCCTGGACCCAGCTTTCATTCAGCCATGCCATGCCATGCCATGCCAGTATGTCCAGCTGACATCATGATGTACTCGCAAGCTCCATATGCACCTGCCTCACTGACCTACTTCAGTGTTCTGGCATCTGACTGACCCAGACCAGCACACATCAGATCACACTCCTCGGCCCACCCCACATTCCTCACTCACCCACGCTGCTCCTGAGGGGCCATGTTTGTCATGAAGCTGCTGCCACTGGTGGATGGTGCGGCCCAGGTGACGGCACGGGGGGTGAGAGCATATGGGGTGGTGAGTTTGAGGACGAGTTCAATAAGACGCTAAGACATGACCGGCCAGGCATCCTGTCTATGGCTAACTGTGGACCTAACACCAATGGCAGCCAGGTGTGTGGGGTGTGGCCGCGCGGGATGATGGGGTGGCAGGAGGCAGCAGTCAGCCCTTCAGCTGCTCACATATCTTCAGCAAGCATGCATGGGAGCGTGCGGTGGGAGGGCGGTGGGTGGGCGGGCAGTGGACAAGCTGTGGGCGGGCGGTGGGCGGCCGGGCAGTGGGTGCGCGGGCGGTGGGCAGGCGGTGGGCAGGCAGTGGGCAGGCAGTGGGCGGGCGGTGGGCAGGTGGGAGGGAGGGGCAAGGTAGAAGTGAGGGAGGTGGATGGGAAGGAATAGGTCGCCATGTCTGAGTAGTCCATCCCTTCTCAGCAGCATGACATCCTGTGCAACTTAGTCACTGTGGTGCGCAAGGGCACAGCAAAGTGTGCATGCTGCACCAGACCTAAAGCTAGGCTAGGGCTAGGGTCAGTGTTGTCACATTTCCCATTGCCCTTGCCGTGCAGTTCTTCATCACGACCACGCCGTGCAGCTGGCTGGACAATAAGCACACCGTCTTCGGCAGGTGAGAACCTCATGGCCTCATTACCTTGTCGGCATGACTGCAGGTGCTGATCACCTCACCACTTGCTACCCTGATACCAGCATCATCACAGTTGCCAGGATGATGTGATCCCAGCCGTGTAGTACAGACTTGGCACAGCTGACCTTGCCCTTGCTCTGCATCGCCAGCTTGTGATTTGGAGCATAAGGCAGTAGCAGGGCGGCAGGCACTCGCACCTGTCCCTCTCTACTGCCTGAGAGGTGCATCTGGATTTCCATAATCATGCCGTGCATCTCTCCAACACTGGGTCTGTACAGAACAGCTATCGCTGCACTGCTGGCTTGGTGTCGGGGTTGGCCTCTTGTACAGTCAGTAAGTTCGCTAGCCCATGCTCAGTGGGCTGCTAGTCCGTGCGTCTGTCAGCCCTCCGCCTTGTGACCTAACGTCCTCGGGTGCTCTGCCTGCTGACAGGGTCACCAAGGGCATGGATGTGGTCCAAGCCATTGAAAAGGCCAAGGTGGACAAGAAGACGGACAAGCCGTTTGAGGATATCAAAATGAGCAACTTCACGCTCCTGGACACAATCATGGAGCGATAGCTGCGCCAAAGCGGTGACGTCGACGATGTCAGTGCGAACACAGCAGCCGGTCTAAGAAATTGACCGGAATAGTCGCTTGTGCGAGATGCGACCTTGTGATGACCGTGTAAGTCTTGGCTCGCGCGTTCGTAGCCTCGGCGTCCGGTGTGTCGACCCGATTTGGCAGTCGCGGTCGACCAAGCCACAGGGGCAGTACCAACTTACCGGGCATCGCTAGATGACACACGAGGCAGTACTTGTGTTGTCTAGCCATCCAGCTGCTCGCCACGGGCACGTCACAGTTCCACGAACTCCAGTCTGGGGTGGAGCAGCAACGCCGCCGCACCGCGAGCCTGTTTTGTGCAAGGCTTCTCCTGCCGTCCAGAACTCCCCAGAGCCTCAGTCCATGCCCGGCTTGATGCCAAGGCACATGTACACTTAGGGTAAACCAGGGGGTCAGTAGAGGGGCCCAACATGATCCCCGAGGCTTTAGGTAGCTGGTGGGGTGCAGGTTTAGGGTGTGAATAAGGTGAGCAGCAGTACTGCTTGCTAGCTATGAATTATGTGCATGGACTATGCAGACGAATCTTATGTGCCCTTCCAGTTGAACGTATGGGTATGGTGGTTTATAGTTATTGTCATGGTTATGATCGAATACCATACTTGAGTCAGCTGCTTGGCTGTGTTGGTAGTGTTGTTTGGTTGTATCTACTATCTGCGTTGCCCTCCTTGTTGGCTACACATGAGATGTTGGTGCGGGGCACAGGGACAGCTGCATCAGGAATGCTAGTGGCCTGCACACTGCAGCACCATTCAATGACCACCAGGGCCAGCAGTATTCAATGACCACCAGGGCCACCAGGGCCACCAGCCTCTCACCTGAGTGAGCCCGGTCTCAGCAATCACATCCTACCAGGCCAACAAAACTTATTACCAGGCCAACACATCCAACTGCGTCCATCCTCTTACCAGGCCAACACAACTTATTCAACAAGGAACAACATGTTGGACTGTGGGTAATCTTACTCAGCTACTTCAACCAGGTTGAAGCATCCTCGGTCGCACCCTTGATGACTGCCAACCCCACACCGGTGGCACTCTTTCCTGGGGCTAATCCCCCTTGACCACTGGGCACCTCACCAAAACTAACAGCTTAACGCTTAGAAGGCTAACAGCCTGTGTAAACTACTAGGGCCTATGCATTGTTGCGGGCCCGCCCATCAATGCCCCGCCGGTACTCTGCAGCCCGGTGCAGCCGCTGCTTGACCTTTGGGAGCCGGTCATTGACCCGCTTGTAGCCCTGCTGGTACTCCTTGCCAACGGGGGCCAGAGCCTCGAGGTCATCCCATTAACACAGCTCTATGGGGCGCTGCCTGCTCTCCCCAATGCGCTGCAGGTTCAGGCACCCGTTGGTGTCCCGGTCCAGCCACCTGCCCCATGTGGGGGCCTGGGGTCGTTGCCCTGGGCCAGGTGCTGCAGGGAGGGGGGGGGCCTGGGCTGGGCTGGGGAAGGGGGTGGGGCCTGGGCTGGGGGGGGGGGGGGGGGCTGGGCAGGGGCAAGGGGGGGGGGGGGGGGGGGGGCGGCACCTGATGGCACCACGACAGGCCCCGCACATACTTCGCATGCCGCAGGCTTCAGGCTGGGCGCACCAGCCGCGGGTTGACCTGGCCTGCTGGGGGTACCCAGTCTGCAGGCCTGGGCTGGTCAGGTGGCAGGTGCAGCTCATAAGGCTGGCGGGCATGCACTGAAGAGCTGACACGGCTGGTGCGGAACTCATTCACGATCACCAGCCTGTCAGGCCTGGGATCTGCGCTGGGCCTGCTGGGCTGCTGCACCACCCTGCGAAACCCCTCCCGCACCGCCCCCGCCTTCCACTCACCCTGGCTGAAGTTTCCCGCTCCCAGGAAAACCGCCACTCCCCTGTCCTGGTGGTAGTACTGGCATGACACCCACTTCATCCCATTCACCACCTGCAGGTCAGGGTCAGGGTCAGGGTCAGGGTCAGGGTCAGGGTCAGGGTCAGGGTCAGGGTCAGGGTCAGGGTCAGGGTCAGGGTCAGGGTCAGGGTCAGGGTCAGGGTCAGGGTCAGGGTCAGGGTCAGGGTCAGGGTCAGGGTCAGGGTCAGGGTCAGGGTCAGGGTCAGGGTCAGGGTCAGGGTCAGGGTCAGGGTCAGGGTCAGGGTCAGGGTCAGGGTCAGGGTCAGGGTCAGGGTCAGGGTCAGGGTCAGGGTCAGGGTCAGGGTCAGGGTCAGGGTCAGGGTCAGGGTCAGGGTCAGGGTCAGGGTCAGGGTCAGGGTCAGGGTCAGGGTCAGGGTCAGGGTCAGGGTCAGGGTCAGGGTCAGGGTCAGGGTCAGGGTCATACCTTCTTGCAGAAGGCCTCAATGACACGATCCTGGGCATGGTGCAGCCCCAATCGCTGCCGGCGCCAGCGTGGCTTGAGGTACTCCTCCCACAGCTGGTCCCAGGTGGCCTTGAGGGCCAGGACGTGGGCCTGCAGGCTGTCCAGGGTGGGCCTGCAGGCTGTCCAGCTGCTGCAGCTGTGGCTGGATGGCAGTTGACCAGCGGGCTGTGTCTTGCTTGTTGCTGTGTCTTGCTTGTGTTGGGATGTGCATCAGGTTGGCATCTAACCGGAGGGCCGGCAACCGGAGTGGGGCGGAAGTGAGGTCCAATACATATCAATTACATGGAGCATGTTGTCCCCACAGTGGGAGGTCTCCAAAGGGAGTGCCAGCAGCTGGGCTACACATGAGATGTTGGTGCGGGGCACAGACGCCTCCTCTTATCAGTCCAGGGTCTCAATGTCCGTCACTCTCCATCCATCCGATGCATGCATCCTCCCAATGTATGCCAGAAGCAGGGATGGTGGGGCCTGGCGGGACGGATGGCGTAAGAGTAGTAGTCCAGCTCACTCAGTTCGACGGTCATCAGCACATTCCTCATGCATGCATCTCAGAGCCAACCGAATCATCGTTGCAATTACGTTGCAGGTCTCTCTCATTAGCACCGCCTTCATGTCATCGACGTAACCAGCAGCGCTAGTGGGTTCTCCATTCCCTTGAAAATGAACTAAGAAGAGCTGCCGGCGATGGCTATGCACGGATTGGTCAGACCTTGCCAGTGTAGCCCCCAAGTAGACGGTCCAAGCACGTCATTCGCCCCTAGCACGCGACCTCCGGGCAGACCGGGCCGCAGCACCCGACTCCACGCCAATGTGCCAGCCACTGCTCCACGTCGTACTGCCCCTCTGCCGAAGCAGGAGCTAGTAGACTACATTGCGTCGGGGTGTAGGCCCAAGGAGCAGTGGAGGTCGGACCTGCAGCCCACACATGCATGGCGGCAGCAGCCCGCGTGCCATTGCCGACCGTAGTCCAATGCTTTCTCATTGTCGTTGGTGTTGCGCAGGATTGGGACGGAGCACGAAAAACTGGGTTTCCGCCTTGGGGATAATTCCCGCATCAGTTATGACGAGATCGAAAAGGTATTGCGACGCCTAGAATCCCGCTTTGGTTGGAAGCCAATGCTGGAGGACGGCCGTATCATTGGTGTGGCGCTGGACCGCCAGACCGTGACGCTGGAGCCAGGTGGCCAATTCGAGCTGTCAGGCGCCCCAGTGGAGAGCATTCACAGGACGTGTGCTGAAGTGAATAGCCACTTGTACCAGGTGTGCGCTTGCAAGTTTGCAAGCGTGCAAAAGCTTCCCACATACCCAGGATCCATGCAAGCCAGCTGCTGGCTGTCCTGGAGTGCTCTCACAGGTCAAAGCTATTTGTGAAGAGCTTGGAACTGGTTTTTTGGGCATGGGGTTCGACCCCAAGTGGGCAATCAAAGACATTCCTGTCATGCCCAAGGACAGGTCAGTCCCTGGCGTGCTTGGTCCATACTGCAGCAATAACAGTGTGTGTAATGCCATACACATGTCTACTTGAACTCTGACCTCACACAGCTGTGTTGCTGACAGCGCCCCGGTTGGATGATCTGGCCCCAGGTACAAGCTCATGACAGCATACATGCCAACTGTGGGAAGCATGGGCTTGGACATGATGTACCGCACCTGCACCGTGCAGGTGCCCACATCATAGCAGCAGGAGCAGCAGCAGCAGCAGCAGCAGCAGCGTGGCACTGTAGCAGGTCACGTGGGTTTGGCATGTCAGGCAGCAGCCTTCATGCGTAACCTTGCACCCTTCACACCTTGCATGTCCACGCTCACCCACAAATGTATAGGCAGCAGCGCTCATGCTATTTCTTCATGCTCGACCTTGCACCCTTCACACCGTGCATGTACACTCATTGTCACAAAGACACACACATGGCTGCTGCTGCCGGCATTGTAAAATGCATGCTGCGTGCGTGCGTACAAGCAGGTGAACTTGGACTTCAGCAGCGAGCAGGACATGGTGGAGAAGTTCAGAATAGGCCTGGCTCTTCAACCCTTGGCCAATGCCCTGTTTGCCTGCTCGCCCTTCTTGGAGGGCAAGCCTGCAGGGTAAGTCTGACTTAACAGCAGCTGCAGCTCATGGCCAGAAGGCACAGACCAAGCCTTGTGGCAGGTTCAGGGCTTGTGGCAACATATGTTAGCAGGGTGTGGATAGACGAGCAGTGGATCATGCATCAGCAGGGAAGACAGAGCAAGTTGGGGTGTTGCCAGCCCCTGCCCATGCCTTAGCTTCATGCTGGCCCCATGAGGTGTGAGCAGGGTCGAGGGTTGAGGTGTGCCACCAAACAGTCAGGTGCACTAGACAAGCAGTGCAGCAGGGTGTTGTGTGAGCAGTGCAGTGCAGCTGGACAAGTAGGCAGTAGGGCACCCTGTTGGCCCATTCAGGTACTTGAGCGTGCGGGGCAACGTGTGGACAGACGTAGACAAGCACAGGACAGGCGGCCTGCCATTTGTGTTCCACAAAGGCTTTGGGTTTGAGCAGTACGTAGACTACGCCATGGACGTGCCCATGTACTTTGTATACAGGTCAGTGGCCAGGCTGCATGAACGCATGCCTTTGAACAGGGTGTTGGCCCAGGCCATCTGGTTGATCTGTATGTGAGTGGTGGCAGGGCCCAGGGGTAAAGTAGGGTGGAGCAGGGCAGGTTGGTTGAGTGCAAGGCAGGACTAGGCTGGGCAGGCAAGGTGGGATCTGGCAATGGCAGGTGGGGCTAAGCAGGGATAGTTGGCACTGGGCAGGCAGCAGGAGGATGGACTGGATGAGTGTGGCAGGAACTAGTTTGATGTTATCATTCCATCTGGACACCACTGGTGCATAGCTGCCTCACATGCAGTTGCTAGTACGCCGTTACTACTGCTACTGCTGCCGCGGCTGGTGCCTGCTCTTGGATGTGGAGCGGTGGCTGGTGGTGGCTCCTCGCGTCACAGCTGCTGTCTGCTGTTTTCAGGGACGGGCGGTATGTCAACGCCCTGGGCATGTCTTGGCGGGACTTCATGGCTGGCAAGCTACAAGCACTGCCCGGTAGGCGCCAGCACTTGGCTTCCTGCGGCATGGGTCAGTATAACCCAGGGCTACCTTCAAACATAGGGTAATGCAGCGCTTGGGAGGTACATCGCTGTGTCGTTGGCTGACCCAGCTTTGTAACCCTTTGACCCTATGACTGCTTGGCTGGGTGGGACCACCTCACCGGCAGGGAAGGGGTAGACAGGGTCAGGGGAAGGGAGGCTGGTCAGGGTCAAGGCTGCACTGCTGCAATGCCCTGTGTGTTAACCACTCTGCATCCAAGTATATCTACAAGTCAGGCCTCAGCTATTTGTAGTTTCATCTCTGGGTTCATTTCTGATCCATGCGCATGTGCACCTCTTTCTTCTTCTGTCTACTGTGGAGTGTATGCGTGCACTTGCAGCACCAGCTGTTCAGACCATTCTTCATGATCATGTCGCTCTCGTTGTTGCTACCTCACCCTACCCATATTTCCACCCACCCCAGGCGAGTACCCCACTCTGGAAGACTTTGCAAACCACCTGACCACCATCTTCCCAGACGTGCGGCTCAAGAAGTTCCTTGAGATGCGGGGGGCAGACGGCGGGCCCTGGCGCATGCTGTGCGCACTGCCTGCGCTGTGGGTCGGCCTCCTGTACGATGCACAGGTGATGCTCGGACTGGGTGTGAACAGCACAGCAGTGGCACAGCAGTGGCACAGCAGTGGCACAGCAGTGGCACAGCAGTGGCACAGCAGTGGCAAGCATCAGAGCCAGGGAGGTGTGACAACGGGTAAGGCAGGGTGGAGCAGATGAGAAGGCAAATGAAGCAAGATGGTGTCGGGTGAGGAAGGGTGTAAGTCAGGCAATGGAAGAACAATGTATGGGTTTTGACCTGATCATGCCTGCAGACCTATGTGCTGCAGCACCGCTGGTGGTTTCCAGTTGAACCAAAAGGCGACAAATGCCATGTGATGATGATGATGATGATGATGATGATGATGATGCTCATCCCTACAGGCCCAGTCTGAAGCGCTGGCCCTGGTGAGTGACTGGACCGAGGAGGAGCGGGAGTACCAGCGGCGTGAGGGGCCCAAGTTCGGTCTGCGGACTACATTCAGAGCAGGCACACTGCAGGTGCGTCAGTGGCATCACGCTTGTGTCACATGGTGCTGCTGCTGCTGCTGCTGCTGCTGCTGCTGCTGCTGCTGCTGCTGCTGCTGCTGCTGCTGCTGCTGCTGCTGCTGCTGCTGCTGCTGCTGCTGCTGCTGCTGCTGCTGCTGCTGCTGCTGCTGTTGCCGCTGCCACCGCCACTGCTGCTGCTCCACTCACTATGCAACTGCTGCTCTTGGTACTGGTTGCGCAGGATGTGGCTAAGGACGTGCTACGGATTTCCAGGGGTGGGCTTGAGCGGCGTGGTCTAGATGAGGCTTCCTTCCTCACGCAGTTGGATGTGATTGCTGAGACCGGGCTCACTCAGGTGAGAGGCTGGCTGAGGGAATGACCTGACATGTCAACACTCAGCATGTGCATCGCTAGTAGGGGCTTGGCTGTGGGCAGCGGCACAAAGGATTTGGTTGCATGCTGGTTGGTAGGCTGCAAAGGGCATGGAGGGTGCAGGGTCATGTGTCACATGGGTGCAAGGTCATATGTCACATGCCACATGTACTGTGACATCACATGCCACATTTGCAGTGACATCACATGCCCCGCATGCTTGCAGTGACATCAGCAGCCTGACCAAATGACACAGCAAGCTGTTTCCCATTGTTTGTCAGCTACAGAATGTCCATTGTCATGATAATAATGGTGGGTGGGGTGCACTGCATCGGCATGCACCAACACATGCAGTGCATCGTGTGCAGGGCTGGCAGGCTGTAGAGGTAGCGTGGTGCAAGATGACAATGTCTATAGTTTGGCCTGTTTGCCTGGCTGCAGGCCGACCACCTGCTGGAGCTGTACAACACCAAGTGGCAGCGGAGTGTAGACCCACTGTACCGTGACTTTGCTTATTGATTTGGGACACATCCTGATGCCTGCCGCTGCATGACTTCAGGCTGCCTGGTGCTACCTAATATGGCCCAGTTCAGACCATGGTGTGTTTGACCCCAGCATGGTGTGTATCACAGCCAGAGTGAGGCAAGCATGGGCTGGGGCCTGGTTGGCCAGGTTTGGGTCAGGTTAAACAAGGTAAAGGGGCCATTCTTTTGAACGGACCGAACTGCCACTATACACCGCTACTCAGGCGTTCCCAACATGGGGTTGGTAATCTTCATGCAACTGCGGCCCATCTACTGCGATATTGCGCGTTTAATGTTCGAATGGAATTGCCATCGGAGTCTTTCGATGCGGGCAGCCACATGTGACCCCGGATGTGTCCCAATCAGAGACCGTGGTTAGCTTCACTGGTAAGCTACGTCCTTGGCTATCCGTTAGCGATGCACGACATGTTGGTGGCGCACACCACCGAAGTCCGGCAAACGTGGCTGCGCGAGCTTCTTGATGGTGCAGGCCGCTTGGCGAGGATGTGAGGATTCCCTTAAGTGTTTACGGCAGCGCTATATCGCTATAATGGTGGGCGCCAGGCTAGCAAACCCACCCACCCCTCAACATCTTTGCTGCTTTTTGCCACCGCCATTGAGCTCCAGCCAAACTCCATACACTCTTGTCCAAGATGACTCTTACGTGCATCACCAGAAAAAGGAATCATAGATATTGGATGAACGCACGATGATTGAGACCGCTCCATATGCACATCAATTGTTGGCTGCAGGTGTATGATGAGTAGGCACCCCCTTCCACCACCCCCTTCCAGTCCACCTAGCCCTACTCCCAGCCCATCCCCGCCCATCCCAGCTCTCCAGCCCTCCCCTCCTCCCACCCACTCCCACTCTCTCCCACCCCCTGCAAGCCATGGGCAAGAGGCCGAGCAAAGCTCTCCGTGCCCATTTGAAGGCGTTAAGTTAAGGCTGCCCTAGTGGTATGAAGGCTGCGGTGGGCAGGGCATAGGCTAAGGTGCAGCGGCTGCGGGATGTGGAGCAGGCCCTAATGGGCAGCGTGGATGGGTTGCGGAGCAGGCCCTAATTGGGCTGGGGCTGGGGCTGGGGCTGGGGCAGCAGCTGGGGCTGGGGCTGGTGGTAGAGCAATGAACACTGGGGAACTGGAATGGGTACAATCAGAACTGCTGACTGGTTTGCAAGCAAAATGACATGAGAGTTATTGCAAGCGTACTGAACCAGGTACTCACTTCATAACGATAAATACCAGGGTCTTGCATGGGGTGTGCAGTCAGCTAGGCCTGACCATGGCCACAGCAAAAGCCTTTGAGGCCAAGCATGCTGCCTACAGTCACTGGGACAGTGTGTTCAAGGTAGGCAAGCTCGCCAACCAGGGGTTTGTGTTTGATAGGCCAATCCTCACTGATGGGGTCAGTGTGTGTGTGCAATACACACGCCCAGTGGACAACACCCCCCGGCCCATCTGGCAGCAACCCAGCAGCCGGCCCATCTGGCAGCAGCCCAGCAGCAGACCCATCTGACGGCAGTCCAGCAGCCGGCCCCTCTGCCAGCAGACCAGCAGCAGACCCATCTGACAGCAGTCCAGCAGCAGACCCATCTGACGGCAGCAGCAGCAACAAGCGCCAACCAGCCGGGCGTTCTACTTTGACCCAGCCACTCAGATGGGCATGGAGCTGGACCCTGGGACCATCCAGGCAGTCAGTGCAGCTTCAGGGGTGTGGGATGAGGATAGCTGCCTGGACAGCTTCATCAGAAGCAAGCTGACCAGGAGCCAGGTGCAGCATGACAGCGGCCTGATCCAGGCTCGCCACAACACTCAGCGGTGGAATGAGAACATCAAGCTCGAGCTGAAGCACCTGGCAGCAGCCACCCCAGCAGGCACCTCCCAGGTGGCCTTCCAACGGCATGTGGCCGTCACCCTGGCCACTTGGGATGCAGTGTGGGAGGAGTATCTGCATCCCAAGTGGGCAGAGCAAAGGATGAGGCTGTACGGAGCGCAAGAGAAGGTCCTGGAGCGCTACTTCAAGGTGGTGGGAGTGCCAAGGGGCAGGGCCAGGGGCAGGGGCAGGGGCAGGGCCAGGGGCAGGGCCAGGGCCAGGGCCAGGGCCAGGGCCAGGGGCAGGGCCAGGGGCAGGGGCAGGGGCAGGGGCAGGGGCAGGGGCAGGGGCAGGGGCAGGGGCAGGGGCAGGGGCAGGGGCAGGGGCAGGGGCAGGGGCAGGGGCAGGGGCAGGGGCAGGGGCAGGGGCAGGGGCAGGGGCAGGGGCAGGGGCAGGGGCAGGGGCAGGGGCAGGGGCAGGGGCAGGGGCAGGGGCAGGGGCAGGGGCAGGGGCAGGGGCAGGGGCAGGGGCAGGGGCAGGGGCAGGGGCAGGGGCAGGGGCAGGGGCAGGGGCAGGGGCAGGGGCAGGGGCAGGGCCAGGGGCAGGGCCAGGGGCAGGGCCAGGGGCAGGGCCAGGGGCAGGGGCAGGGGCAGGGCCAGGGCCAGGGGCAGGGGCAGGGCCAGGGGCAGGGCCAGGGCCAGGGCCAGGGGCAGGGCCAGGGGCAGGGGCAGGGGCAGGGCCAGGGGCAGGGCCAGGGGCAGGGCCAGGGCCAGGGCCAGGGCCAGGGCCAGGGCCAGGGGCAGGGGCAGGGGCAGGGGCAGGGGCAGGGGCAGGGGCAGGGGCAGGGGCAGGGGCAGGGGCAGGGGCAGGGGCAGGGGCAGGGGCAGGGGCAGGGGCAGGGGCAGGGGCAGGGCCAGGGGCAGGGCCAGGGGCAGGGGCAGGGGCAGGGGCAGGGCCAGGGGCAGGGCCAGGGGCAGGGCCAGGGGCAGGGCCAGGGGCAGGGCCAGGGGCAGGGCCAGGGGCAGGGCCAGGGCCAGGGCCAGGGCCAGGGCGAGGGCCAGGGGCAGGGCCAGGGGCAGGGCCAGGGGCAGGGCCAGGGGCAGGGCCAGGGGCAGGGCCAGGGGCAGGGCCAGGGGGAGGGCCAGGGGCAGGGGCAGGGGCAGGGGCAGGGCCAGGGGCAGGGCCGGGGGCAGGGCCAGGGGCAGGGCCAGAGGCTGATGACCCCCGCACATGTGACCTGCTAGGTGCCCATGTCTCCAATCCATTTAAGGATGTCATGCGCAGTGTGTGCCTTGTGTGCCATGCAGTGAAAGGAGGAGGCAGCTATTGAGTCCCAGAAGCGGTGTGGGACCCGCAAGCACCTGGTGGTGTTCTTTGGCAATGCAGGCATTGGCACCCGGGGTGGGTGGGGGGCCAAGGCTGTGCTGCAGGCCTGCCGCAAGGTGGTGGAGAGGCCCAACAGCGGCAAGCCAACCAACAGGGTGCCAGGCAAGGTGGTGACAGTGGATGAGTTCCGCACCAGCAGGCCAGCTCGGCTATGAACAGCCCCCAGCCCTGTGAGGCGGGGCTGGACCGCAGCAAGTCCACCAGGCCTGAGGACTGGAAGCCCCAGCCAGGTCAGGTGCAGAACCGCTTGTTGCGGTCAGCCTGGAGCAAGCGGTTCGAGGTGCCAGTGCGGGGCCTCATGTGGTGCCCTGACCTGGACCAGGCTACCCCTGGGGACCTTGGCAAATGGGTGGGCAGGGACTGCAACGCAGCCCTCAACCTCCAGCGGGCAGGGGAGAGCGAGTGGCGCCCACTGGAGCTGTGCAGGTGGGAACACCGAGGAAGGCTTCCAGCCAAGGGCAAGGAGTACCCCGACCTAGGCTTCAAGAAGCTGCGAGACCGAGCACCCAAGGCCCTAGCCCAGCAACCTGTAGCACAGTAGCATGTTGGTGGGAGCAGGCCGCGCCCCAGGCGGTAGCTCCTCCCTTCATGCACACCGGCTCTGCCGGAGTAGTCTTCTTCTTCTTCTTCACAGTAGCATGTGTGACCTAAGCAATGCTGAAGCGGTTGCTTGAACCAGAGCATGTCTTTTATGCCAACATCGATTGCCCGACTCTCGCAAAGGGGGGGGGGGGGGGGGTAAGGAAACTAGGTATCGGTACCGGATGCTTGTCTCAGACGAACAATTTGGATCACAGATAACACAGCCCCTGCGCATTAGTAGGGGAATAATGTTGCTGAACCAGGTTGAACCATTGTTCAGACTTTGCCATGCATTTCTGCCAAACAAATGATGGCATTTCCGCCAGCCAAAGTGCCAAGAACAGAAGCGACGATCCTACTCATTTCGTCGAGGTCGTAGATGGACTTTTAGATCGCTGTCAGCGGCACTTTTTGAGCGGGCTTTGAGCAATGGGCAGGCGCTCGAAGCGAAGCCTAGCTGCGTCCGCTAGAATGGCCAAGCGCATAGCTACTGGCTGTGCTCCTCACACCCGCACTTCTGGCTTCATCGCCAACCAAGCTGAGGCAAGGCAGCCCAGCCCAGCCCAGCCCAGCCCAGCCCAGCCCAGCCCAGCCCAGCCCAGCCCAGCCCAGCCCAGCCCAGCCCAGCCCAGCCCAGCCCAGCCCAGCCCAGCCCAGCCCAGCCCAGCCCAGCCCAGCCCAGCCCAGCCCAGCCCAGCCCAGCCCAGCCCAGCCCAGCCCAGCCCAGCCCAGCCCAGCCCAGCCCAGCCCAGCCCAGCCCAGCCCAGCCCAGCCCAGCCCAGCCCAGCCCAGCCCAGCCCAGCCCAGCCCAGCCCAGCCCAGCCCAGCCCAGCCCAGCCCAGCCCAGCCCAGCCCAGCCCAGCCCAGCCCAGCCCAGCCCAGCCCAGCCCAGCCCAGCCCAGCCCAGCCCAGCCCAGCCCAGCCCAGCCCAGCCCAGCCCAGCCCAGCCCAGCCCAGCCCAGCCCAGCCCAGCCCAGCCCAGCCCAGCCCAGCCCAGCCCAGCCCAGCCCAGCCCAGCCCAGCCCAGCCCAGCCCAGCCCAGCCCAGCCCAGCCCAGCCCAGCCCAGCCCAGCCCAGCCCAGCCCAGCCCAGCCCAGCCCAGCCCAGCCCAGCCCAGCCCAGCCCAGCCCAGCCCAGCCCAGCCCAGCCCAGCCCAGCCCAGCCCAGCCCAGCCCAGCCCAGCCCAGCCCAGCCCAGCCCAGCCCAGCCCAGCCCAGCCCAGCCCAGCCCAGCCCAGCCCAGCCCAGCCCAGCCCAGCCCAGCCCAGCCCAGCCCAGCCCAGCCCAGCCCAGCCCAGCCCAGCCCAGCCCAGCCCAGCCCAGCCCAGCCCAGCCCAGCCCAGCCCAGCCCAGCCCAGCCCAGCCCAGCCCAGCCCAGCCCAGCCCAGCCCAGCCCAGCCCAGCCCAGCCCAGCCCAGCCCAGCCCAGCCCAGCCCAGCCCAGCCCAGCCCAGCCCAGCCCAGCCCAGCCCAGCCCAGCCCAGCCCAGCCCAGCCCAGCCCAGCCCAGCCCAGCCCAGCCCAGCCCAGCCCAGCCCAGCCCAGCCCAGCCCAGCCCAGCCCAGCCCAGCCCAGCCCAGCCCAGCCCAGCCCAGCCCAGCCCAGCCCAGCCCAGCCCAGCCCAGCCCAGCCCAGCCCAGCCCAGCCCAGCCCAGCCCAGCCCAGCCCAGCCCAGCCCAGCCCAGCCCAGCCCAGCCCAGCCCAGCCCAGCCCAGCCCAGCCCAGCCCAGCCCAGCCCAGCCCAGCCCAGCCCAGCCCAGCCCAGCCCAGCCCAGCCCAGCCCAGCCCAGCCCAGCGCAATCACTAGGGCCAGGTGATGACCCTGAGCCTAGCCCTTGCCAGTGCCCTTGCCCCTACCAATGCATGTTGTGTTGCATTGTTGTCTTAAGGAGCTTCGTGTTACTAAACAACGGCTACACGAGGTACAAGCAGAGCATGCACGGGAAAAGCACGAATGGCACCAGCAGCAGGAGCTGTTGGAGAAGCAGCTCCATGACCTACAGCAACGGGCAGACCTCCATGCCCTTGTCGCCGCCGCCTCTGTTGTGGAGGAACTGGGGCAATTGAAGGTACGACATGCCTCTACCTGCCACGACCCTTTTACCTTACCACCCCGCCACCTTGCATAGCATCACTCTCACCCACACGCCCATTGGTTATGCAGGAAGAGCTCCAAGTAACCCAATCTCGTCTGGCTCATCAAGCCTTGATGGCTAATCAGCAACAGCAGACAGTGGTGGCGCTCACAGCGGCAGTGTGCGCTGCAAATGCTCGGCTGCTGCAGTCAGCTCGGCTATGAACAGCCCCCAGCCCTGTGAGGCAGGGATGGACCGCAGCAAGCCCACCAGGCCTAAGGACTGGAAGCCCCAGCCAGGTCAGGTGCAGCACCGCTTGTTGCGGTCAGCCTGGAGCAAGCGGTTCGAGGTGCCAGTGCGGGGCCTCATGTGGTGCCCTGAGCTGGACCAGGCTACCCCTGGGGACCTTGGCAAATGGGTGGGCAGGGACTGCAACGCAGCCCTCAACCTCCAGCGGGCAGGGGAGAGCAAGCGGCGCCCACTGGAGCTGTGCAGGTGGGAACACCGAGGAAGGCTTCCAGCCAAGGGCAAGGAGTACCCCGACCTAGGCTTCAAGAAGCTGCGAGACCGAGCACCCAAGGCCCTAGCCCAGCAGCTTGTAGCACAGTAGCATGTGTGCCCTAGGCAATGCTGAAGCTGTTGCTTACATCAGAGCATGTGTTTCATGCCAACATCTATCGCCCCATCCTTGTAAGGGGGTGGGGTAAGAAATTAGTTATTGGTGCCGGCTAGGTACCAACAGCTCGGATTACAGATAACGCAGCTCCTAGTAGTACTACTAGGGGAATGTGCTGCAAATGCTCGTGTTCAGCTGAGGCACTTTGTTAGCAGTTGCGGCTGTAGCTGCAGACGCTCATGTAGAAGCTGCGGTGCTGGAGTAGGAGCAACTACATGCAGCTTCGCTTATAGGAGACCAAGCAAGTGCACCAGTGCGCCAGAGTTCATGCGGCAACAATGGCAGCCATGGCAGACGCACCAGGGCAATGTCTGTTGTATTTTCAAGAGGAATGTTTCCTTAGCGTTGCAGGAGCTAGGAAAGTGCATCGCTCCCTAAAGCTTGTCTTGTTGCTCGTTTAACTTGACCAAGGGCCCACGGAGTTGCTCTATTGGACATTTCTGTAAACCAATGATTGTAGGGCACTCCAAGGATACAGATGTGTTAAATAGCATATTCACCTCCAAGCGCCTCTGCGCCAGGCATCGCACAGAGGCCTGAGTGCTGTGCTGGCCTGGGCTGGCTGGCTGGGCTGGGCGGACCATTCATCAATGTTCATGTACTTCCAGCAATGATCAGCTTCGAGCCAGGACAGTGGTAATGTCTAGCACGCTTGGCGTGCAGCCAGACGAAGGGAGTGGTGCCTAGGGATGTTATGTCACTGGTGGGAGCACCATGGCATTTAGCCATTATCATGCGACGCCTCGCCCACGGTCGCCTCGCATCGCCGCAGTCAATGCTGCGCGGCCTGCTGACATGCTTCAGTCGAGTTCCACTCACAAATGCTGGATGGCTGGCGCCAGTGCTGGAACCCTCGCTTTCTACTGGAACCCGACTTTTCAGCGAAGCAGCTACTGCGCCGGTTGCCGCGGCGGGCGCTGGTCAGGGCGCGAAGCCTCAGAGCCGGCGTCTGCGACAGCTGCGCCCGAAGCTGAGCCAACCCCGAGAGGCTGCTGCTCAGCTGCCAGTTCGCCGTCAGAGCGACTCAAGGGAGAGGGATGCATCGAGAGCCAGTGTGCAAGCCCTGTTCCTTGGTAGGTCAAGTTGCCTAAGCCACCTCCACACCAACCAAACAGGTTGGCTGAGTGCCATCTCTTTTTGCCTGCGTGCCTTGTCATCAACAAACTCTTCTGCTGACTGCAGGCCGTGAGATTGACATGTCAGCTGTCCAGCGGGAATACAGCTATGCGGTGCTTCATTCATCCCGGGACTTCTCCATCCTCAGCAGCAGCATCAAACTCAAGCCCAGCCCAGCCTCAAGCGCTGGCATTAGTCCAAGCGAAGCAGCTAGCCCATCACCTGCCGGGCGCCTTGCACGCCTTGCCACCAAGCGCAGGGACAACGATGTCACCAGGGTAGGGTTCCACGCTGATGTCTTGTAGTAGGCTACACAGACAGTTTTCTACCACCTAGCAGCATCCCCAGGTCAGCCAGGAATATGCCCAGTGTAGGAGCAGCAGGGACAGCTGCATCAGGAATGCTAGTGGCCTGCACACTGAAATGACCACCAGGGCCAGCGGTAAGGGCTACGGGCTTCATGCATGTGTGCAAGATTGTAGGAGCAAAGCCATGTCAGGCGAAAGCTGTGTATTGCTGCTGCTGATGATTATGACGATGATGGGCTATGCTACTAGACCTTGCCTCGCCCACCAAAGGTGAAAGTAGCCGTGTGACCATGCCTGCAAACTGTCTTGCCTGTCCTGTCAATGCTACTGCTTCGATTACTTCCACTCCCCTGTTCTGTAGCTCCTGCCTGTTGTGCTTGTGCTCCTGCTGTTGCAGCACATCCCATGCTCAGGCGTGGTGGTGGTGTTCCAGTTTGGTGCTGCTGTGTTCTTCGCGGCACCCACCAGCTCAGCAGCAGAGAGGGCGCTGCAGGAAGCCTGGGCCAGCCGGCTGCAGCCGCATGTCACAGAGCCAGTGACGCAGCCCCTGGAGGCCTTGGAAGGTGGGGCTCGGGTGTGTGTGTGGAAGAGGGGTAGGCTGGAGGTTGGCACAAGAGGGCATGGATGAGCTAGCCCCAGTCCCAATGGCTGCCGCCCATCACTCACTCACTTGGTTTGTTTGTTTTGTTTGTTTTGTTTGTTTGTTTGTTTGTTTGTTTGGTGTTGGGTCATGTATAGCTGGTCTGTAGCAAGGCCAGGGGATAGAAACTGCCTTCCTATGAATGGGGGGTGCTCACACCAAGTAGGGGGTGCAGTGGGGCAGGGGTGGGGGCAGAGGATCAGGCCCTTCACCTGTTTCTCAGCTCAACCCAGTAATGCCAAGGTCAGGACGAGCAAGCGCCGTGAGTGATCAGTGAAGCTGTAGCTGGTCTTGTGCCGCCTGAAGGAGGCCCCACCACTGTTGGTGCTGGCCTGCAGACATACAGCTGGTGCTACAGCCTAGCTTGGGCAGGGACGTGGTGCCCGGCGCTGACCAGGTGCTGGTCAAGAACTGGGACCTGGGGAACCTTGAGACAGTCAGCCGTGTGGTGGGGCAGTCCGTGGCCCTGGACTACTACCACAGGTGGAGATAACAGGCAGGCAGGCAGCCAGCCAGGGATACAACATGTAACAACCCACGGCACCGCACCAAGCTGGACCAGCAGCTGCAACAGCAGCATCGCCCCACAGCAGTACCAGCACCACTAGTGACCATTTGGCAGCAGTACTGTCATGAGCAGCACCAGCAACATTTGGCAGTGGGCAAGCAAGAGCAGGGAGCGCAGGCTTGCAGGCTTGCAAGCTGGGCCATCACTGCCCCTGCTGCCTGCAGCACAGTGGATGACCAGTCCTGTCTGGTAGAGCGGCTGGTGGAGCGCATCGGGGACCGCCACAGCATGGAGCTGCTGAGCAGCTGGCGGGAAGGTGTGCGTGACCTAGCCACCACCCTGCTGTCCCAGTGCCGGCGCCTGTGGTCGCCCTTCACGCGCCCGTCAGCCCAGCGGCTTCAGGAGGCACAGGCAGACGGCCATGGTCAAGGCTACGGCAGCAGCACCAGCAGCTTGGGTGCCAGCAGCGTCAGTGGTGGGGCTCAGCACTGCACCAGCAGAGGCAACAGTGGAAGCAGCACTAATGCCAGCAGCAGTGCCAGCAGCAGCAGCAGCAGTGGTGGCGGCAGCAGCAGTGGAAACCTGGGTGGCACTGCGGGCAGCTCCCGGATGCAGCCCAGTGCGGCTGCAGCCCTGCCAGTGCATGCTACCTCCCGCATGCTGGTGGCACTGCTGTGTGACCTCATCCAGTTCCATGCAACGGTGACCAAAAAGCTGGGCATGCTGGACAAAGATCACACTCCCTGGGAGAGTGATAAGCACGAACGGGTGTGGCAGGTGAGGACACCAACAGCCGGCAGCGGGAGGCTGTCAATGATGTTGCGTTCAGCAGGGTGAACGAGGCACGACACAATCATGTGTGCTTCAAGTGCAGACATGCACCTTCCCTTGGAACAAACCCACGCTCACATGCACATATGCACGGCCTTCTCCACTCTGCGCTGCCCTGCACAGCACCTGCCCAGCACCTGCACCTGCCCTTCGGCGTTCACCTCCTGCTCCTGCTTCGTTTCCTCTATCTGCTGGACCCTGACCAGCACAGTCCTTTCCTGTAGTGACCCTGCCATCTAACCCTTACTTGCTGCCCCTTGCCCTGTGTAGTCTCTGCGTCGTTACTACGACATTGACAAGCGCGACCATGCCCTGCTGACCAAGCTAGAGGCAGTCAGGCAGCGCGTGCAGTTCCTGCTGGAGCTGCACAATGGCAAGGTGCTAGGGGTGGGGCAGGGGGAGGGGGGAGGGACTTGAGGTGGTGCTTGCCCCACCCTTACCCACCCTAGCCTTTGCCTGGGCGCTTGCATGCAGACCACTCATCGCATGGAGCTCACCATCGTGATCCTTATCACCATGGAGCTGCTGGTCAACCTCACAGGCTTTCACATGGGAGGCACCGGCTTGCACTGAGCAGCATGTTAAACAACAGCTGGTAAGCAACATGTTGAACTGAGCAACATGTTGCATTGAGCAGCATGTTAAAGAACAAGCTGCTAATGGTGATCCGCAACGGAAACCAACCGCATGCATCTTTGTCATGTACACCGCGTGCCTCCGCTGAGGGAATCGTCTGGAGGGAGAGGGAGTCGCGAAGTGCCGTCCGCGATGTTGAGCGCACCCTGGCTGCTTGCTGGCTGCCAGACTTGCCCTATGGTACGGCGATTTGTGGGTCGCCCAGGAATGGCTGCTATGGTGGGCTCCACCAACGGAGGCAGCTGGTCCCCTGCCTCTTGCCATTCGCCCATCCACCATAGCACCACCACCTGACTTCAAGCGAGACAGAGATGTGTGGCTGTTGGGGCTGCTGCAGAGGCACACCAATCTATGACACAATCAACCCAGTTGCTCCTCCCATAGCTCCTGCTCCCACGCGCATCTCCACGAGCAGGGAAATCTACAACTGTTGAGGCTACTAGACTACTGGCATTATTCTTCCTATTTTCCCCTTCCCATCCATCATTCCCAACACAACCCATCTTACTGGCCAGTAGCATTTGGCCTTGAGGACGCTGGAAGGTCTGACGTGTTACGGCCAATAGCAACTGCAACGCATCTGCAGCTGTGGGCAGTCACCTTCAGCCGGATGCTTCTAAACAGCAGGCTGCTGGTGATGATCCGCAAGGGACCAGTCGGTAAACGGACTAGTGAGGGCAGCAAGGGAGACGGGTCAGATGCCTAGAGGCTGTGGTCTTTGCATGTACACCGCGTGCATCCGCTGAGGGCATTGCAAAGCAAGGCCATGCAGGAGTCAAGGCACCGGCATATTGTAAAAGCCAATCTGACGACGTGCATCCGTGCTTGCCATGTTGCATCTCTTTAAGAAAGAAAGCGTCACTTGAGCCGCACCGCCAAGGCTGGACCAGCATGACAAGTGTGCTCAACAAAGTACCAAAGTTCCCAAAGTTATTTATGCCCATGCGGCATTATTCTGACGCATTCCTCAGAACTGAAATGTACCCAACAGCAGTCCACTACATCACAGCCTTGTTACTCTGTCGGCATGCTAGCACAAGTACACACCGTCAAATGCCTAATAGATGTACTTCGAGGGCGGCCTTATGCCCATCCCTACACCAGTTGGCCGTTGTCCACCAAACTTCCACCACTGGCTACCACCACATCTATATGCATGGGGTGCCCGGCCTGCTCCCCTCGAACTGCCTGCACACCACTGGTGATGCACTGCAATGCATTCTGTTTGCACGGCGTGACTGCCTCGTAAAACTGCCCCACTCGCCAAACATTCTGCTCTCCAAAATACGTTCAGTGTACCTGATCATTGTATCCGTCAAGAAAAGCGAACTAGGGGGTGAAACATGCCACACACCAAAAACCCCTTGCAAGCCAAGGTGTGAGCTTGCCACGACATGGTCTATCCATGTAAAGTCCAGTAGCTGTTCACTATGCATGCAATGCCCATGCATCATCAAAATCACCCTCTTGGGCTGTAACTCACACTCTACCTCACCCTTCCAATACTGCAACTTATCAAAAGCTCCTCATGCACCTCATATCACAGGGCATACCACATATACAAAGTCGCCAGGTATGCGGAGCAGCTGCTGTATAACTGTAGAACTGTAGGACGCTGAGCAAAAGGTCGTCGGTATGGTAAATATAGCAACAGAAGGCCCCAACAACGCTCCTACACCCTTACTGGTAGCTTCATCCCATCTGCCAATTTTCGTGCCCGAGTTGCTGATGGACAAGGCCAAGCAGCCTCTCCAGGATGACGAGCTTTACAGTGTGAACTCACCATCATTATTGTATGCCTTTGCCCGACCAAGGCTCATCATGCATTGCTGCACCTACCACAACCCACCTGCTTTGCTAGCTAGCAGCCTTCTCTACCCCAACCGCTAGCCCCGCTCCCGCTCCCTCTCACTTGCGTTTGCTTCCCCCCTCACCTTCTTTGAACATGAACCCCTGTCCACTTGGGATGCTGCTCATGGACCGCATGCTGCTGTTCCCAGCGCCACCTGTCTGCTTGTCCAGGGGAAGTTGCAGCGCCCGGGCCACCAGGTCCATCACCGCCACCTCAGTGGGCAGCTGGCTCAGCAGCTCAGCCACCCTCCGTTTCTCATTGCGGGCCTGCAGACCAGCGCCACCACCCTCATCACTATCATCACCACCATCATGACCATTGTGACCACCACGCCAACTTGAAATATGATGGCTGTCAGACAGGGTCAGACGGGCTCACCGGCACCTAGAACAACAATGAAAAGCATACATGAACTATGACTTGGACAGGTAGACATGGAGATATCGAGGGCTTATATGGGATGAGTGATGCACAAATGCAACAAGGTGTGATCACTGCCAGAGGGTGTGCACACTGAAACCACCACGGGCTAGGCAGAGCGTCATCATCTGCCTCTATGCCTGCCAGGCTTGCCAAGGGTGAGCAGTGCAGCAAGAGGGGCTAGCCAACCTGTGAGATCAAGACGCGTTCAGGCGGTGGGAGGGGAGGTGCTCACATGGGTCACAGTTCGTCAGCCTGCCTGGCTGCCTGGCAAACAGACACCTAGGGCACTGGCAGGGATCACCTCTTGCTCAAAGGGTCTGAGCTGCAAGAGGTACAGTGCCAGCATGAGCGTCACGGTGAAGGCAAAGTTGATGTAGTGCAGCAGGGAAGCGGTGGAGTAGATGGATATCACTGTGGTCAGGAAGCCCTCATTCAGCATGTCTAGGCCATCCTGCAGCCGCACGAGCATGGTGGAGGGTTGGTAGCACAAGTCAGGGAAAGTTGGAGTTTGGTAAGAAAACGGTATGGTCAGTTATATGTTGAAATTGTAGCAAGTAGGCAGGTGAGTAGCTGAGTGTGACTATGAGCCTCGCCACATGATAGCATGTGGCAGGGTCAGGGTCACACAGCTGCCTGGCACCAATCCACCTGCGGGGTCTCACCTGGGCGTCTGGCTTTGCCCGCCACATGAACTCATACTCAGGGCCAGTGATGTTGGGTACCGGCCCGTTTGTAGAATTTATCTGTCCCACACAAGAACGGGCGATAGACAGTTTGAGTTGCATGAGATGTTGATGCGAGGGGAGCACGGCACGGCGCAGCTCGAGACTGGTAGGTACTGGTAGGTACTGGAGGTACGGTCACAGTTGCCTACTGCTGTGAATGATCAGCAGAATCCAGCGACAAGGCACGGCTACAAGCTCGCTCACACGGCTACGGCTACAGCTACGGCTCTGGCTACAAGCAAGCCACACGCTCACACGGTCTCAGGATCATCCCAGGCAAGGCTGCAAGCAAGAGGGGCTGGAGAGCCACAGGGTGGACCCGGCTTATTGGTGTAGTCAATCTCAGTCATGGTCAAGGTAGTCAATCTACACCACCATGACAGTGTTGATAGGTAATAACACTAAGGTCATTGTAGGCCAGGCTGGACACTAAGCTGGACACGGGCAGGCAGCGGTGGCCATGCCTCATGTGTGGACCTATCTGTACAGAAACAAGGGAACGCTGCCTAGTCCGTTAGCGAGCTAAGCTGTTGGCGGCGACTGATGCGGCAACGCTTTGAGCTAAGGCGAGGTGAAGGTACAGTGCAATGCCAAGGTGGTAACTCAGGTACCACCATGCAGGGTTAGGGTTAGGGTTAGGGTTAGGGTGGGTTAGCACTTGGGTGTTGGCAGCCATGCAAGGCTACAAAACTCCAATGCAAGCCATCGAGGATGGTGGGATGGTAAGGGGTGGGTGCGCCAGCTGTAGCGGTGGAAGGGGACAGCAGCAGTATGACAGCGGCACCCATGTCTACTCCTAGGTTTTGTGGCTGCATGCAGCATGCATGCATGCATGGCCACATAGCCGACATGTGTTGGCCTTGCCTAGCGCCTGATGGGTTACTCAGAACTGTAAGCCTTTCCCTAGGACTGAAAGTCTCCCCAGACCCCCATGCTTCGTGGCACACCCTGTCCTCAGCCTGCTCCGTGTCCCCAGCTCACCATGCTTTCCCATAGCTCAAAGTATCGTCGCATCAGCCGGTCAAGGCCGTTATGTGTCCATCTGCAGTGGGTGGCACCAGACATTTGGGCAGCACAAAGCAGATCAGGTTTGGGGGATGCCAGTTGAGGAAGTATGTGAAAGAAATGGAAAGAGCGGGTAATGGTGGTTATGCAATACACCAACATCAACATTAACAACAACATTATGCAATAGCCACATTCTGGACGTGATGACTCGACCAACAGGTAGCTCCGCAAGTTTGGCTTACACATTGCAAGGTTTAACTCGCAAGTCATATGACCGCTTGTGAAACTTGCGAAGATGCAGCTTATTAAAGTGATTAGATCGGTGGCTTAGCAAACAAGCTGCCAGGCTTGCAAGCAAGATGTACACTTGGGGCACCGGGTAGGCTTCGTTAGTCAAAGGTGGCTTGGGCGAAGCATACGCTGCCCGCAAGGCGTAGAGCCAATTCAATGTATACAATTTTGCGTGATAACGGCCTCTACCTCGCTCATTACGCATCATCTTGGGCTCGTTCATCATTTTCGCTTTATGTGCTCAGCCAGCCAATTGACCACTACATGATGCTCAACGGACAGGATGTGACCTTGCACACTCCCAGGCCACTCACTTGTAGAAGGGGTCCTCGGGGCCCATGCAGGAGGAGGCATTCACCCTCAGGCACTGGGTAGTGAAGTACAGGATGTCCACTCCTGCATGTTGCCCACACACACAGGGATTGTAGTGCAGGTGCTGTGGGGCTGACGGGCCTGAGGGAGGCAGCCTCAGCCAAGGCAAGGAGTGCACGCTCAAGCCTGGCAGCTTGGAGGCTCGACAAGCTCAGGGAGTCCTCAGGGAAGACGCTGCTGGTGGAGGAGCTAGAGTAGTTAATCACTTGACAACAGTGCAGGGGCACTCTAGCAGGACATATGTTGAATTGGCTTGGGCTGCACAGTGGCCCTGGCAGCAGCTGCGGGAGGTGCAAGGTCCCCGGCAGCCTGGCGCAGGTGTGGCTCACCTTGGCCCCCTGAGTACACCACGCCCTGCTTGGCCAGCACAAACCGCGGCTCAGTGCTGCCGGGCACAGCCTGCAGCAGCACAAGGCCCCCAGCAGCCACAGCTTGACATCACCCACCCTACCACAGCCAGGGCTTGGTCCGGTCCTTGACATGCCCCAACTCCTCACTCGCACCCCAAGGCCAGGCTCTAGGCGCCAGTGCCTGGCACCATCCTGGTCGTCTGATACTTCTCCTCCTCCCTTACACAACAATGCCACCTGCTCATGGGTGGTGCCCGGCACTTCTAAGCCCCAGCCCCTACCCACCCACCCCTGAATCTGTGTATGCCTTCTAGCCTCCCATCCCAATGTGAGCACGGTGGCGCCCAGCCCATGGAAGCCCCAGCCCTACTCACCGAGCCCCCGTACAGCATAGCATCATACTCCGTGCGCATGGTGGCATAGCGGGGCCGCAAGATGGCGCGTGAGATGTTACGTAGTGCAGGGTCGGCGGTCACACACAGCCTGCAGGGGAGGGTGGTCAGGGAAGGGCTGCCAGGTGCCGCTGTGAGTGAGGTGCGAGTGCCTTTTGTCAAACATTGAAGCAGATGCTATGCTGAGACATACTCAGTCAAATACCAAAACCAATGCTATGATGTGATCACACAGCCCACGAGGGGTGATCTTGCAAGTTTACGCCTTAACATAGCTGCTGCTGCTGCTGCTGCTGCTGCTGCTGCTGCAATGGCGGTGGTGGCCTCTGCACTGCAGCACTCACTCTTGTGCATAGAAGAATACCCTCTGGAAACGTGCAGCAAAAAAGTTAACCTGCATGCAAGGCAGCCATGCAGAAGAATGAAGGGACTGCCTAGATGGTTGCGGTAGGCTGTGCAGATGCTAAGAGCACTGCATGTTGCCCCTAGCAGCTCAGCAATGCCTGTTGGAGAGTTGGGGTGAACAGCTGCAGAGTAGCCCTGCCCTGCCCTGCCCTGCCCTGCCCCGCCCCGCCCCGCCCCGCCCCGCCCCGCCCCGCCCCGCCCCGCCCCGCCCCGCCCCGCCCCGCCCCGCCCCGCCCCGCCCCGCCCCGCCCCGCCCGGCCTCTCCTGCTGATCTACGCTAACCCAAGCATTGATTGCAAGCGGCCCAGGAGCAGCAGCGCCCATAAGCAGGACCTGGCAGTGCTGCACAGCGGCGCCGCACAGCAGGCCACTCACAATGTTGAAGGTGGCGCAAGGCGCAGCTGCGGATCTGAGGTGCTGGTATGCGACAGCGTTCAGAGTGCAGTTGACGATCTGGGCAGGGGTCACAGGGCAGGGGTCACAGGGCAGGGGTCACAGGGCAGGGGTCACAGGGCAGGGGTCACAGGGCAGGGGTTACAGGGCGATGCTGAAGGATGTGGAGCTGAGGCCCATGTGTCAGGCAGTGAGGCAATGGCAGTGGCAAGTGAGGTCCCTGACTTGGATTTCTGGAGTCTAAACCTAACCGGCATGCAGCCAAATACCCCTGTGCCTATGCCTTTGCCTATGCCTATGTCATGTCTGCCTATGCCTATGTCATGTCAAATGTCACTGACAAAGTGCAAAAATTTTTAAGGTAACCGCTACGTAACCGCAATGTATACTGTAATTTCGCGGCCCGCGCTGCTCACGTTCAAATAACGACCTCGGCCTCGTCTCAAGCCGCGTAAACGACTGGGCTACGCCTCGTCGTTTATTGCAACTTTTGACGAGGTCTCGGTCGTTCATTTCCAACAGCTTGGCCTCCGACATTATACTATACGTTTCCCACATACCACAAAAAAGTGTGTGGCAGCAGGCCGATGCGCTTGCATCTCTGTTGTGATTGCACGGCATTACATCACATCTTATTCTACCTGGGCCACTAGGGACTTACCGCCCAGACCAGGATGGGCAGCACCAGGCTAATGGCAAAGCGGTTAGAGCTGCGCACAGGAGCAAAAGGCAGTATCACAATTATGCAGGTCAAACCAAGGTGCTTCACCACAGCACAGAAAATGGCACAGAGCAGCAGCAACACCAGCATTAGTTCACAACAACAAAGACCCATGCAAAACATGCATGCAAGGCAGCGTCCATGTGACTGCTGCCATTATGCTAGACATCTTAAGTGCTTGCTTGGAGTATGCATGTCTCCCACATCACAAGCACAGGACAGAGCACATCACTTGGTGCCCTCGTTGCAAGAGTAGGGGCTTTGTGGTACGGCATTGTGAGGCAGCTGTTGTCAAGACCCATGACAGCTGGGCAGGTTGAGGACCAGTCTGGCCTAGCCATGGGCTTTGTCCAAGGCGCCTGAACCCATCAGCATGCTGCTCTGTGCTGCAAAACATGAGGCTGACGTGCCACGCACCTGCGCAGCTTTCTCTTGGCATTCCACTGGGTCACCCGGTTGCCTCGCTGCCAGGAGATCAAGCCCTGCAACCCCTCCCCGGGAGCAGCAGCAGCGGGGCACTGAGACCCTAGCCAGCCACTTCTCAATTCTATTTTTCTCTGATTCTCAGGGGATGCTGCAACAGTGCGCTGTATAACCACCACCCCTGCCCCTGCCCATGCACCACCCCACCCCTGCCCATGCACCACCCCACCCCTGCCCCTGCCCCTGCACCACCCACATGCACACTAAACCAGAGCTTTTGAAGCAAGGGGGCTGAGGGGGATGGTCTGGAGGTCCTGTTGTTTGACATTGATGACTTGAGGCGTGGGAGGTTGAGCTTGATGCCTTGCTCGGATACCTCCGTGCCCGTAGCACTGAGCTGGGCGGCCCTCCTGCTACCTTCCCCCATCTTTTGCTCAAAAGACAGCCCCTCCTGCACGCATGGTACCAGGCATGCATCGCTTGGACCTTTGGCATGCTGGCAGGGCAGGACATGCCGGGTCTCCTCGTCCTAGGCATGCCTCACGGCCTCCATTTCCATGGTCACAGGGCAAGGGAGGGCAAGGCTCGAGGCATCCTCACCGGCTCCAATACCTAACCAAGCTTTACTGGTGTTGTACAGCAGAGTCACACAAGGTCACGCAAGGTGCTGCTGCAGATCAGCATGGGTGCCATGCTTGACCTCGAAGGGGAGCAGTAGGCATCACCCCTGCAGATGGCTTGGCTTGGCTTGGCTTGGCTTGGCTTGGCTGTCGGTTGGTTGGTCTGGGGCTGGGCTGTCGGTTGGTCTGTCCTGGATGGCATGCCCTGCATCCATGTTTTGGCCTGCTGCAACTGCTGCAACTGCTGCAACTGCTGCAACTGCTGCAACTGCTGCAATTGCTGCAACTGCTGCAACTGCTGCAACTGCATGCCCAGCAGCTAGGCTTGGCTGGAGAGTTTGTGTTGCCTGTCAGTGCCATCAGCAACCAGACTCTAGCCTCGGGCAGTAAGATGGAACTGCAGCACAAGCTCACCAACATGCCGCCTGGGGCCACGCCTGTCTGGCCTCGGTTGCCTGCCTCGCCTGCTGCCCCCCCAGCCTCCGCCCCTGGCACTGCTCCTGCACCGTCATCATCGTCCTCCTCGTCCAAGTCAATAGGCTTGGTGGCCAGCTGCAGCCACAGCACCAGGAGGCAGTGACCAGTGTGTCAAGCCACCTTGAGAGATCATCTGCGGGTTTCCACTAGAAGGCACGCTGCTCCAGCAGCCTGTTGCTTGGCTGCTGCCTGGTTGCTGCCTGCTTGTTACCTGGCTGCCGTGTGGCTGCTGCCTGGCTGCTGCCCACCTGCCGGATGAGGCCCATCGGCACCAGGACAAAGACATGGAACATGTTGAAGCGCTGGTTGGTGACACGCATGGCCAGGATCCACCTGCAGCCCATGACCAGGGTCACAGGTTACGCACCCGGGCAGGGTCAGGCTGACTCAACAGGTGGAGCGGGTGTTTTGGTTCCATGAGTGTGTTTGTTGCAAAGTATGCTTGCAGGCAGATGCGATGAGGATGTTGGTGTCGATGGTGATGATGAGCATGTGCAGTGTGAGTGTGAGTGTGAGTGCACAATGGGCAGCTGAGGCAGGCTGCATGCAGCAGGCTGCACCGCTGCAGCATATCAGTAGTCTGTTACACCCCTGAACCCTGAACACTGAAACCCGATGAAGCTTTAGCTCTGGGTAGGCGGGTGGTTGACTCGCAGCTACACGGGCTGCTCTGCTCTGCTCACAGCCCCTGCTCACAGTCCCATAACTTGGCAACGCAGCCTCAGGCCTGCACGGCCTCTGCTCCCAGCCCATGATCACAACCTGTCAAACCTGGCAACACAGCCGCAGGCCTGCACTGCTGCAGCACCCAGGGCCTGTGTCAGCCCTGGTGGCACACCCATGCAGTGTCCTGCAGGGCCTGCAGCAGAGTGTGTGCGCTGCAGTGGCTGCCCTGGGGCTTACAAGTACAGCATGGCTCCCAGCGGCACCACCACACCCTCCAGCAACAGCACCAGCAGCTGGATCTGGTTAAGCGTGTCAGCCTGCACACAAAGCGGCAAGCTGTTGGCAACACCAGGGTGGGCGGAAGGTGGAGGTGGTGGTGGTAGTGCTGCTCTGGTGATGGTGGTGGTGGTGATGATGTTGAGTATGGCGAGGGTGATGATGGCAGTGATGGTGGTGGTGGTGATGCGCGATGGTGGTGATGTCAGTGTTGCTACTGAC
>JASKMD010000016.1:2225502-2311860 GCA_030144725.1 Haematococcus lacustris
AGGAGGGCAGGAGGGCAGGAGGGCAGGAGGGCAGGCGCACCAGATCTGCCTAAGACCAAACTTGTCAGGCAGCCGCCGTCGTTTGTCAAAGCCCATGTACACGCCTTGGTGCAAATCCTGCAAGCATAAAACAGGCAAACTGTCCTGAGGATGCTGAGGATGGGGTGGTAAAATCATCATGAGTGCATATGCGCACATGAGGGTAAGGGCCATGCTTGTTTGATGATTGCCATGTGAAGGGCCCCTGAATCAATGATATCATACCCTATTCATGCCGTGTTATGCAATGCTGCTCACAATCCCGAGTGGCTGCAGTTATTGCAGCAGCAATCACTCCTTATTCCCCAGGGTCAACAACAGAGGTGGCATGTTTCCGTGATGCTACACACGCTGCGTGAAGTTGTGCTCCTCACCCAGGCACGAGTCAGGAGATCATTCATGAAGTTGTTGCGGCCTTGGTAGTCTTGCATGCCTGTAAGGCCGGGCAGGTTGGGTTGGCCCCTGTGGTGCCACAGTGCACCACATCACAGTGAAGCAGCATGTCCCAGCCAATAATGGCGGCGTGCAAAATGCTCATCCTTATGTCCACTGTATTGTACAATGACAATGCATGGTGCTCCGCAACTGCTTGCACTCACATACCAAGGCCTGGCTGCTTGTGCTGCTGCTTATAATGCTTCATTGCCCAGGGACTTGCCATGATGATGCGGTGAGATGCTTGTGAGAAGTGGCATGTCCCAATTGATTATGACTGCATGTGGCTTGTGTCCATGACCCTTGTCTAATGACAGACCATGCCTGAATGTTGCAATGCTGTGTGTCAGGCTGCACTGGCATGGCAGCCTGGACCCTTGTTGCTAGCCACCTACCGGCCGGAAAGGAGGACGTCCAGCTCGTGCATGGAGTGTGTCACCTTGCCCACGGTGCGGGCAGCAATGCCCACACTGTTCAGGTCTGTCACGCCTGCGGTTTGCTGGGACATCAGGATGACCTGGAGGACAAAGAGCCCCTGCGCATGAGACAGCAGCAACAGCAGCACGCATGACACGCGGCAACCATTGCAGCAACAGCAGCAGCAAGCAAAGCACCACGAGCAGGACCCTCCGCTCCAGAGGTTCATATCCAGGGTGATGGGCAGTGGCCATGGCAGGCTCATCCCGCCCAGTTGTGCGGTGTGTGGTTCAGTTGGTAAAAGGCAACTCCTACAACTAACAGGTTGCGAGATTGGAACCATAACGACGCAGTTGTCCCAAAACGGGAACAGGGGCTGGTCCCCCTACACAGGCACAGGCGGCCAACTAGTATGGAGCAGACGACAATGTCCAGTCACTCTCTCTAGTCAGTCTCTCTCTCTCTCTCTTCTTGGCATGCTGCATGTTGGGTAGGGCACTCTGTCACGTGGCTGTGATGGTGTGATGGTGCTGCAGTCTCTAGGGCACCGACCACATGCCTGCAGCAAAGCTATTTGTCGCGGCCACTCACCAAATGGGTTATCACAATACCGCTGAGCACGATGAGGCAATGCCTTTGAAAGGTGTGGGCCGCACCCTGAACCTGGAGCCAGGCAAAGCAGCAGCAGCAACCAGCAAGGTCATCGCAGCACCGCACGGGACAGAGTTGTCGGTGTACGGGACAGAGTTGTGTGGAGGTCGCATTGCGCTGCTGGCTGCAGGAGGCTGTAAAGGGCATTGGCATTGCGAGTGCTGCAGTTGACAAAGCAGAAGTGTACATCAGTGGTGTGTTCAGTGTGGCTTTAGTGCAGAATGCAAGTCAGCAGCATTGTGGCACAGCTGAGCTCAACTGCTTGGGTAGGCAGGTGCACACACGTTTGGTTTACTGGCATGTGCTTGGACTGACATCGTAGAAACAAACAATAGCTGGAAGGGAGGGTCTAAAGGGTAGAGGGGTTCGCTAGCATGTGCTTGAAGGCCGACTTCGCCGCAGGGCGCAGGATGGGAGGGTGTGTGCGGCAGGCCAGGTCACACGGTTTGGAAGGCAGGGCAAAAAGTCAAGTTTGGAGGCCGACCACAATGCAGGGCACTGAGAGGGATTGTGTGAAGGGGACGGGGCAGGGGCTGCCGCCACTGCACCAGGCATGTCAAAGCTAGGCCAATCTGTGCTCTTTACCTTACCTTTGCATGCTTTTGCAACACTGTCCATTGTGAGTCCTGCAAGGGTCTAGAGGGCTGCTTTGAGACTACCCTGCCTGGCAAGCTGTGCCAGCATGGCCCAGTCATCGTGTGCCAGCAGGCACTATCCTAGTCTGTGCTAGCATGGCCCAGGCATGGTCCAGGGCAGGGGATCTCCACAGGCTCTCACCACAGGACTCAGCAACAGGCGCTGCAGTTTCTTGAGGCGCTGGCCCCGGCGGAAGTCGGTGGCCTGCATCTTGTCTGACGCCTCAGTTCTTCCTTTGCCGCCATAGATTTGCACAGGGGCGTGCTGAGAGAGTACGTCACTCATGGCATCACTGTTGTCACCTGCGGGCAGGTTATGGGCAGGATCATGACTTCAGCGTAGTCCAAGCAGGTGGGTGGCAGATGCTCGCAGCGGGCGGGCGGGCGGGCGGGCGGGCGGGCGGGCGGGCGGCGGGCGGGCGGGCGGGCGGGCGGGCGGGCGGGCGGGCGGGCGGGCGGGCGGGCGGGCGGGGCGGGCGGGCGGGGGGGCGGGAGGGCGGGCGGGCGGGCGGGAGGGCGGAGGGCGGGAGGGCGGGAGGGCGGGAGGGCGGCGGCGGGCGGGCGGCGGCGGGCGGGCGGCGGGCGGCGGGCGGGCGGCGGGCGGGCGGCGGGCGGGCGGGCGGGCGGGCGGGCGGGGCGGGCGGCGGGCGGGCGGGGCGGCGGGCGGGCGGGCGGGCGGGCGGGCGGGGCGGGCGGGCGGGGCGGGCGGGCGGGCGGGCGGGCGGCGGGGGCGGGCGGGCGGGCGGGCGGGCGGGCGGGCGGGCGGGCGGGCGGGCGGGCGGGCGGGCGGGGCGGGCGGGCGGGCGGGCGGGGCGGGGGCGGGCGGGCGGCGGGGCGGCGGGCGGGCGGGCGGGCGGGCGGGCGGGCGGGCGGGCGGGGCGGGCGGGGGGCGGAGGGAGGGAGGGAGGGAGGGAGGGAGGGAGGGAGGGAGGAGGGAGGGAGGGAGGGAGGGAGGGAGGGAGGGAGGGAGGGAGGGAGGGAGGGAGGGAGGGAGGGAGGGAGGGAGGGAGGGAGGGAGGGAGGAGGGAGGGAGGGAGGGAGGGAGGGAGGGAGGGAGGGAGGGAGGGAGGGAGGGAGGGAGGGAGGGAGGGAGGGAGGGGAGGGGAGGGAGGGAGGGAGGGAGGGAGGGAGGGAGGGAGGGAGGGAGGGAGGGAGGGAGGGAGGGAGGGAGGGAGGGAGGGAGGGAGGGAGGGAGGGAGGGAGGAGGGAGGGAGGGAGGGAGGGAGGGAGGGAGGGAGGGAGGGAGGGAGGGAGGGAGGGAGGGAGGGAGGGAGGGAGGGAGGGAGGGAGGGAGGGAGGGAGGGAGGGAGGGAGGGAGGGAGGGAGGGAGGGAGGGAGGGAGGGAGGGAGGGAGGGAGGGAGGGAGGGAGGGAGGGAGGGAGGGAGGGGAGGGAGGGAGGGAGGGACCTCTACCTGCCTGCGCCCGGCTGCTGGCAGCACCCCCGTGTTCCTCAGCCCTTGCAGGGCCGGTTGAGCTAGGGCTGTCAGGACTGCAAACACACCCAAAGAACCACATGTAGCCATGTAGAGCGCTGCCCCTCACTCAGCACATGCGCAACATAACCCATGCACAGCCATAGTCACCCTGAGACACAGGCTACAGGATAGGTGCACCGGCTGCATCATGACGGGTCCAAGGTACAATCCATCCTCCTGTTTCTTGCAGTGCGGTTCATCACAAGAACAGCACAGCAGGGGCTGGACTAAAGCACTTACTTTGCTGCGCCCTTATACTGTGGATGGTGGATTGTCAGCCGCTTGTTGGGTGTATGCCCGTCCACGGACATGCTGCCAGCCTCCAGTGCTTCCACTTCCTCCGCTGCCTCTCCCTCCTCCTCCTCCCCCTCCCCCTCCTCCTCCCCCTCTTCCTCCCACCCCTCCAGGATGCAGTCCTGCCCTGGCAGTCTGCTGGAGGGGGGGGTCGGGCAACCGGGTAGGGGAGGTGGGAGCCACCGCCGAAGATGCAGTCGCTGATGGCAGGCCGCCCACAGTGTGCGCCATGGAGCCTGCAGCACTATGCCAGACTGTCACAAAGTGAGGATACAGGAGATAGAGCTTGTGTCACAGCTCGTGCGTGTCACCTGATCCCCATCATCCCTTAGATTGTCGGATGGTGTCTGCCAAAGAAACTACCAGTATTCAGCGGTGAAGGGGTCACCTTTGCCAACCAGCCAAGAAACCAAGAAATGGTGAGACAGCAAGCCAATCATGTGGTTGGTGCCTGCTGCTGTGCGCCATTCCAGGCTATGTCAGCTCTGTTGCCTACTGAGAGCCACGTCAGACTTGCCCAAAACCAACTGACAGCAACAGGCTGGCCAGCAGGCTGGCCCTAGCCCGCCTCACCGCTTGCCAACCTCTGTGGTGATGGGGTGGGCATCTGGTGGGTGAGGGAGTCCTGGCTCACGCTGCCGCCTGTCATGACCCACTACAGCAGTACAGCAGTACATCCGTATCAGTACAGCAGTACAACAGTCCACCCATTCAGCAGGAAGTCTTTGTTCTACTCTGCTGTGTGTGGCGGGTGCCACGCTTTAAGGCAGCAGTACGATTCATAGCAACATCACGTGTCAACAACAACACGTGCCTTAAACATCTTGTCTCACTGCAGCATGCATGACCCCATCCGGCATCGCTCTGATGCAGCCTTGGCTGACCTCAGCAATGCAGAGACTCATGGAGCAGCCCCTCGCACTCTGCTGCATGGTGCTGATTGAGCCATGGCCAAAGATCAGCCCAACAGCCATGCACATGGATGCTACCAGGCGCTCCATAAGCTTGTGATGTGCAATGGGAGGCAAATGCTAGCAGAGCACCCACCCACTCACCCACCAACCAACCAACCAAACTACCCAATCAACCACCTACCTTCAACCACCAGCCCACCCACCATGGCAATTCGATCCATGTTGGCAGCACTAGCAGGTGCTTGGCCAAGGGCGGTGCTAAGCTCAGGCCGACTGTTACTGTGGGTAGGCTTGGGGAAGTCATCCACATGGGGGCCGGCAAGCGCATCCTGAACAGCATGGCATGATGCTGACAATGATGGTGATGGTGTGCCAGTCCCCCATACCCCTATCCACTCTGACCCCCGCCCCGCCCCGCCCCGCCCCGCCCCGCCCCGCCCCGCCCCGCCCCGCCCCGCCCCGCCCCGCCCCGCCCCGCCCCGCCCCGCCCCGCCCCGCCCCGCCCCGCCCCGCCCCGCCCCGCCCCGCCCCGCCCCGCCCCGCCCCGCCCCGCCCCGCCCCGCCCCGCCCCGCCCCGCCCCGCCCCGCCCCGCCCCGCCCCGCCCCGCCCCGCCCCGCCCCGCCCCGCCCCGCCCCGCCCCGCCTCGCCCCGCCCCACCCACTCACCAGAGTGAGTCTGCGTTGTTTTGGGACACTAGCCTGAGCGAAGGGGGTGGGCAGACTAGATGCACGTGCCACCTGCCCTGCCACAGATTCCTTTGCCAGCCTGCTGGGGCTGGGTGCTACGCTGTAGTTGGACAAGGCCTGCACAGCACACATGGCAGGAGGTGGTGGTGAGCTCTGCCAAGGGGCTGCTTGCGAGGTGTGATGCAGGGAGTGATGCCCGATCACGGCAGGGGTGGTGGGGTGCTCTTTCTAGGGGAAGGTCAGCAGACGGCATGGTCAGGTGGTGAGGTTAATTATGAATCTTGGCGTCCATAACCATAACAATGGTGATGGGATGCCCTGCTGCCGATGCCAGGCAGTATGGCAGACGCCAAGGGCTGTGTGGCTGGCTGGGCTACGCCGAGGTGCCAGAGCCTTCGTCCCTTGGTTCCCAATAAAAACAGTACAGGAATCTTAACCTGTTTTCCATCGACTACGCCTTTCGGCCTTGCCTTAGGTCCTGACTCACCCCCCATTGTTTGGCTCAGGCATAGCTGCCCTGGACTAGTCCCTGCTGCTGCTGCTACCGAGGCATGTCAGTGGCAGTGTCAATGGCTGTGGGAGGCGTCCTGGCGTGTCGGAACCAAAGCGGCCCCCTACCCTGCCTGCCCACTATGGCTGTTGCTCCATCCATTTCACGCAGGTGATGTGTACAGTCCAGAGCCTACCCAGGACATGAGCCCCTGGAGGAGGAGGGGCCCCAAGCAGCCTAACGCCTGCCAGCTGACGTGACTGCGCGGCCCCATGCACCCACCCATTTGTTGCAAGCGTTGTGTACTGGCCACCCGCCCCTGGAGTCATGGACCCCTGGAGAAGGGAGGAGAGGGGAGCCTGCTGAGTGTACAGGTCACAGCCTACCGGACTCTATGGGTACTGCTACCTCCCAGCTCCGCCCCAACCCTGGCCTGGACCCTGGACCCGACCCTGCCACTGAGCATCAAACCCTGCAACCTCATAGCTCAAGACCACAGCTTACCTGACTCCTTGGGATCCCCTGAGGGATTGCCAGGTCATAGACCCCGGAAATGGCTGTGTGACCCTATGCATTCGCCCATACACACTGCAGGTGCTTTGTGGCTGCCTGATTCTCCCAAGCCCACTCCCTGCCCTTATGTGCCCTGCTGCCCGCCAAGCAGCACCGCCCAGCTTCCTGCTGTGGCGTGGTCAGCTGCTACTGGTCCTCTACCTGCTGCCCAACAGCGAGTTGAGAAGCGCGCCGCTGCCGTGTGGTGGAGCCCAGGGCCCCCTGCTGCTGCACGGGTCCTGGGGGCAGCAGCGGAGGCGGAGACAGGAGGGGCGTGGGGAGCACGGCCCTGATGGGGGAGGACGGGGCAGCACCTGCGCACCAGGAAACAATGGACTAGAGCGGGTTGCTGGTGTTCAGGTGCTGGTGTGGCAGCAGGATTGCCATCGGTGCGGCTGCGGTTGCGGGTGCTGCTGCGGGTGCTGCTGCGGCTGAGGGTGCTGCGGGCGCAGGCACTATGTTTGGGTGCAGGTGCAGGTGCAGGTGCAGGTGCAGGTGCAGGTGCTGCTGCGGGTGCTGCTGAGGATGCGGGTGCGGGTGGGGCGCCTCGTACCTGCATAGGCTGACACTGGCTGTGTGCTGCATGCAGCAGCAGCATCCAGGTCCACAGCTGGCAACAGCAGCTGAGCTTCTGAGGGGTTCACATTGATGAGGCTGGAGCGGCGGTAACGGGCAAGGCTGGCAACGTTGGCAGCCTCTGCCACCTCCTTTTCTCTGCAAAGCCAGGGCAGGCAGCAGCAAGCAAGCACCAGGCAGCAGCAAGCAGGCTGCAGCAGGTGTTGGGCCAAGGCATTGCTTGAGATGCGCTGCCATGATTACATGCTTTTCCCACGCCACATCAAACTCCCTTCCCCATGCTAAGTAACTAGCTAGCTAGCTAACCAACTAGCTAATTGACTGACCAACTGACTAGCTGATCAGCTAAACAAACCGCATGTCCAGCAACAACAAGCAGGTGGCTGTGTGGCTGCACACCACTACCACCATCATTACAGCTGCATCGTGCTCACTAAGCCCTAGGAGCCAGGGAGGGGGCTGTAAGTGTGAGCATGAGATGGTGTCTCATGCACTTGCATTTGGTGCAACAAACAAACTTAAGGGTGATAACATAGAGGAGGGGAGGCAATGTAGAGTGAGGATGGGTGCCAATTAGGGTCTTGAGGATTACTGACTTGCCCGCCCTTGCTGACTCTGGTGGTTTGTTAAGTCACATTCATCAGCTAGAAACACGGGTGCAGTTTGGCCATTTGGCTTGGTAATCCTGGGGCTGGGCAACAAGAGTGAGGGCTACCTAGTGTTGTGGGAAGTCATCCAGCCCATCAGTCTTCTTTGTGTAGTGACTAAGAACCTGTGAATGGTGACATGTCTGACTAAGGCTACAGTGTGACATGTCGCTCTGAAGCTAGTTCTCTAGCAGTTTATGTAATCTGTGCTCCTCAATACCTAGCACGATGGGGCCACTCAGCTTACCGCCTCACACACCCTACCCTGTGGGCCGTTGAGGTGGGTGCAGGTGGCAAGGCAAGACATAAAGAGCAGGTGTAGCCTGCCCTGCGCGTCTGGGTGGGTGTAGGCAGCTCTGCTCATGCGGCTGTGGGAGAAGTGGCAGTGATATGACATTGAGAGCAGGCCATCATGTTGCTGTCATTGGTGCCGCAGGTTCGGCTGCCATCACATAGACCACAGCACCAGCCTGCTCTGTGTGCCTGACACACCTAAACACCGCAAGGAAGCATGACCTAAAGGAGAATGACCTCAATATCTTACATGTTGTGTCTGGGATTGCGCACTAGGTGGTCCCGCGTCCCCTCACAGACCTCAGGCAATGTAGAGGATGAATGTGCGAGTCCTCCCAGCACCTCCCAACATGCTTCAGCGGTTTCTCACCCCTCCACCCTTCAATTAGCAGCAACATCATCCACCCTGACAAGCCAGGGACATACCTCTGTAGCAAGAGGTACTTGCAGAGGTTGGGTCGGGCACTGGAGGGCAGGTGCGGGCGCATCAGCAGGTACATGGTTGGTCCCCCAACCTTCCTTATGGCTTGCACAGCTAGCTCAAGGCCATCTCCATCCTGATGGGGCAAGGGAACAAGGCAACTGGTAAACGCACAGCAATGGGCCTTGTAACAATGCATGTTTAGGCAGGCTTGATGCCTCATGCCCCAACCAAGAGGCAGTCCACCTCCTGTCTATCTCCATCCTGGTGACACAGTGAGGTGGATCATACATATATATATAGAATTAGATACACATGTAGACACCCCTCATAGAGACATCAAATTGATTTACTCGAGGGGAAACCGCACCCTAATCATATGTAGATCACATGAAGATCACATGTAGATCTGGCATAGATCCAGTATGCACCCGCCATAGATCTAGGCATAGGGCTAGGCACGCCTCTCATGTGCACGTGGGGCATGTGAGGCCTCTGGCAAGTGCATTGCACAACTCTGAGCAGTCAACTCTGCATGGGTGTGTGCTCTCGCCATGGCCATTACCGGCTGGCGGTGTTTGAGATGCTGACTCACCGAGTGGTGCTTCACAACCATCACATTCACCGGCCCTGGCAGGTTCCTGTTCCTCATGTGCGGCACCTTCAGGTTACTCTTCTTCCTGCAGCGTGGATGCCCAGGTGCATGTGTGCCATGCAGGCCTGGCTGGTGGCTGCGGTCTAGGCTCACTGTCACACCACGAGCTCCTGAGTGTCCTGACTGCATGTGGCTAGGGGCCTAGGAGTGGGTGGGATTGCAGGACAGGGAAGGGTGGCAGGGGTAAGGGTGCGGGTTAGGGTGAGATCATGAGAGTGAGAAAACACAGTCAATTGTAGCTGTTAGCCAACCTCCCCACTTCGAGGTAATGTCTGTGGACGAGTTCCTTTTTCAATACCAATGAAGTCAGCGGCACAGCCTGCCCAACACAAGGAGAAGAAGAGAAAAAGACATCTACGCAAAACATTTGCCTGCGTGACAGAGCCCATTTCTGCATAAAGCGGGAGCGAACCGTCCCCTTCCCAATACGTTATGGAAAGACTGCTGCGGCCTGTGTAAGCGACATGACTATTGAATAGTTCAACATTGTATCTGGACAAGCAAGCAGTTGTTCATCTTTGCTGTGGTTGCCAAGTGTGCCTAAACCATTGAACAATCACCTGCTTGCTTCGCCACTTGGCTGCTGCGCGGGGACTCCAAAGCCAGGCACCATGAAAGCACTAGCCGGGGCGTTCTTGGCTGTTGGAAAGAACTTGGAGATGTGGGTGCCCTGCAGCTCCCCAGGTGCAACACAATGAGTCAGGGGCCTCACCACCACAGCCTGTGGGCAGGCCACATCTGCAGAGCAAGCCATACAACACCCACCCACCCACCCAGCCACACCCACACAGTGCGCGAGCTTGGCCCAGCTGCAGCAGACACACTGCCCATGACCCTGCTCACCGGCATGCGGTCACAGGGCACCCCAAACAGGAGACCCGGCTTGTACAGGGGCAGTGCCGTGCTATGGAGGACGGTGCCAGCCTCGTCCAGCTCCAGGACCCCGGTCACCAGGTCAGCCCTGAGAGGGGCCACAAACCACACAAGCTGAAGCAGAGCCATGGGTTGCCACAGGAGCGGGAGCACGACTGGGCTGGTCAAGCAGCGATGCAGCGGAGCAGCCAGCCGGGCATTGAGCCTGCCACTGTGCATTGTCACCAGGGTCGTGCCAAGGGCCAGGGCTGGCCAGGGCAGGGTGCAGGGGCCCTGTAAGTGTGGCCCTGGCACTGACACACACACCAGTGAAGGCAGCGGCACAGGCAAGGTCGCTGCCTGGCAGACCATTGCGCTGATGGGCAGCAGCCTGCAGTGATGAGTGGGAGAGCAGGCGTGGCGTGTGCTCCCACCTCCACAGGTCAACCACCAGCGCCATGTTGTTGTCCACGTGGGCCAGCACTGCGTCAATCCTCTCCTTCTCGCTGGTGGGGCCTGCAGCACAGCAGGCTATGGGTTGAAGCAAGGGATAGTTGGGAGCTGGGAGCAGTTGCTTGCATCTGACTCCCTGACCTGACCCTAACCCCTGTGACCTCTACCAGCCCACCCTCCAAGTCCTTATTCCTGGACCCGTTGCTGACCCTCTTGTAAGGGAAGGCATTTGTTCTTTGATGACAGATCTAGCACCCAGCAAAACCACTGACCAGGAGTGGCCACAGCGGTCGTGCTGTTGGACAGTGAATTTGCTAGGGCCTTGCTCTTTGGCCCAGTGAGGTGCACCTCCATCTGCAGGGGCACATGGAGGAGACCAGGGAGGAGGCCAGTTCGCAACTGTGGGTGCCAGCGGTGAGGCCCACAGCAAGCAGTAACCATGGCAAACAGTCACACAGCATGATGCTTATTGCAGCCTGCATGGACCTAGCCATCTCCACGCTTGCAAGCGTAGCCAACTCAGCAATGCTGCCACCCATGCATGGCACGTGGAGCTGATGATGTGTATACTCACGGTCATGATGGCAGGGTTCAGGGAGCTGACCAGCTCAGAGAATGCGCTGAGCTTGCCCAGAGCGGCCACATGGTCCACCTCCGGCGGCTTGGTGACCCCCACCCTCCAGGAGACGCCGGGTGAGCTGTGCGCCCTGGGCAGCGAGTGAAAGCAGCAGCACACAGGCAAGGGGCCTGGGTTGGCTGAGACTGGTTGGAGGACATCACTAGCAGCAGCACAAAGCCCAAGGGGGTCAGATTTTGTCCACTGTGACCCATGCACTTCAGCCATCACTCACTTGGCAGCCATGATGAGCAGCACCTTCTCCAGCGTGGCTGTCGGCACACGCTCTGCCCTGTCGCTCCCGCCCATGGCGCTGGCTGCACCAGCCATGGCTGCGGTGGCGCTGCCCATCCTGGGAAGCTGCTCAGGAAGGGGAGAGGCCAGGTTTGGGGCTGCAGCCGGCACTACCCCTGCAGCAGAACACTCAGGCAGGACAGCACAGACCCACCATTGGATGCCTGTTGCATGGCATGGCTGACGACGAGCCACCACCATGTGTCTCACACCAGGTGTGAGGGTTAAGAAGGATTGGTGAGCTTCACGATGACCAACACCTGATCAGCTGTAGGGCGCTGGTGAAACAGGGGCAGCCAGGCGGTAAACAGCTCCTGGTCAAGCCATGCAGCATGAGTAGGGGCTGATGCACGCTCCCTGCCCCTCACCTGGCCCAGGCTGAACAGGTGTGAAGCCTGGCTGCAGGCCTTGGAGCTCCAGAGCAGAGGGCCGTGAAATCTTTGGCTCCAGGGCAGTCGCGGCCACCTTGGTTGCGGCAGCCACGCCCACCACTGCGTCCACTGCTGTCACGTCATTGTCAGCAGCCGCTACTGCAGGCAGCAGGGCAGCAGGGCAGTGGGGGTGACGCAGGCACTGCCTGCCGCTCTAGGCAGCAACCGCCATGGGCACCATGGAGGTGAAGGCCCACTGACAGGCTGGTCTGAAGACGGTCAAAGGATAGCAGGTTCTGGGCTAGTGGGTGCACAGGTGTGTATGGGGCTAATGGTGTGTATGGGGCTAGTGGGTGCACAGGTGTGTATGGGGAGCAGGAGGGCAGACAGGGCAGCTGCAGTCACACTTACAGCGCAGGCAAGTGTGTGGTGCTGGCCTTCAGCGCTGACCCCAGCACCCTAGGCACCAACTGACCCTGACTGGGCAGCCCTGCGGGAGCTGACCTTGGAGCTGACCTTGGAGCAAGTTGAGAGTGTTAAGGGGCAGGCCAGCGCCAAGATGGCCTGCTGCCTCCCCCGTCAGGGCAGAGGGCGAAGAGAGGGTGGCTTGCTTGATGTGGGTGGGACTGACGGGGCCCGCTGCGTTGACCGCCACTGCCTGCTTGTCGTCAGATACCCAAGCATATGCTGCACTGCCCTTGGGGAGGGTGGGGTGCAGTGTTTGGCTAAGGTGTGGCGTGTTACCGGGCCGGTCGAGCTGAGGTGTACAGGTGGCGGTTGCAGAGGTGCCTGGGATAAGCCCTGGGCTTGAGGGGAAGCTGACCAGAGCGTGTGGTCCCTCCTTGGCTGGGTCAGCTTCGCACTCCGGCTTTGCTGCAAGATGGGAGGGCCCATGCTCCACATGATGCCCATCTGATGCCCATGCGCCCCATGAACCACCTTGATATGTATTGAGCTGTCCAGGCCGCAACAGCTTTGGCAGCGTGGGGTCTGCACCAGTGCCTGCCATGCCAGTGGGAGGTGCAGGCACCCAGGAGGCAGTGCGGCCAATGGCACCGCTGCCCAGCCGCTCAAGGCCAGCACTGGCAGCTGGGACATAGGAATTGTGCTGGCTGCCAAGCGGCTGGGAGCCCACTGCGTCTTCTCCTTCCATGTACATCCCCTGCGGCAACAGCAAGATTGGCAGCAGCAACTTGGGGCAAACACCAGGCCATCACTGGCATCAGCAAGGTTGCCACTCTGCCGCAACAGCCATGGCCACAGGCACAGCACACCCTACCTGCAATCTAAGAGCTGCTTTTGAATGAGAGACTGGGGCGCCTGCTCAGGGCTGGCTGAGTGGATCAGGCTGCTGCACTGCTGGCTTGTTGTGCGGGACTTGCCTGGAAGGCATCCACAAAGTCGCCCAGCACCAGGCCCTGCAGCTGCTGGGGGTCGAACCCAAACACGCTGGCGTCGCCTGCCAGCACCAGGAGCACCTTTCCGCTGAGGCTCAGCACCAGACGCAGGCGACGCTCCGCCAGGGCCTGCAGGGCGAGGCGGAACCCCATAGCTTGAAGCTGGGCTTGCTGCTGCTGCTACTGCTGCTGCTGTTGCTGCCGCTGCTGCTGCCGCTGCTTTCATATCAGGCAGGACACAGGCTACGACCTTGGCCACCTAATCCCACTTTGCCACTTTGCCTCATAGCAGCCTGTAGAACGAGAGAAGGATGCCGTAATGCTACGCTAATGCCACAACGCAGTCTCCATCGCTTTGTGGTTCGGATTCGAGCAGCCAGCCTTCAGCCAATGACTGCACTCAACTGCAACAAGGACATCGCCTGCCCCTTGCCCACCTCTTGATGCGTTGCAGAAGCAAAGGACACCACGTTCAACGGCTCGCCTGTCTCGCTGGGGTGCCTGCCAGGGTGAAGCAGCTCACCTCCGCTGGCATAAGCCTGATGTTGCTGGTGGTGTGTGGTGTGTGCCAGTCAACACATCAGGCCACACCAGGTCCAGCTCTGACCACACCTTGCTCGACCCATACTACAGCAGCACTGCCTTGTGCCCGGACCGGCTCAGCACATGGTCACTTCTCACACACTCAAGTGGCTATGTGGCCTTGCATGGCGCATCAGCCCTGGCACACCAGCTCTGCTGCCTCCGCTCACTTAGTCAAGGTGATCCTGAAAGGCTCTGGAGCAGGCGGGCCCTGCTTCCTGCTGGCGTTCATCAGCACTGTCAGCCCAGAGCGGCACGAGTGCAGCGGTGGGACACTGCGCAGTGCAGCCTGCACATAACCAAAGGAGGGGCGGTGAGTGATAGGCAGGCAGGCAGGCAGGCAGGCAGGCAGGCAGGCAGGCAGGCAGGCAGGCAGGCAGGCAGGCAGGCAGGCAGGCAGGCAGGCAGGCAGGCAGGCAGGCAGGCAGGCAGGCAGGCAGGCAGGCAGGCAGGCAGGCAGGCAGGCAGGCAGGCAGGCAGGCAGGCAGGCAGGCAGGCAGGCAGGCAGGCAGGCAGGCAGGCAGGCAGGCAGGCAGGCAGGCAGGCAGGCAGGCAGGCAGGCAGGCAGGCAGGCAGGCAGGCAGGCAGGCAGGCAGGCAGGCAGGCAGGCAGGCAGGCAGGCAGGCGCAGGCAGGCAGGCAGGCAGGCAGGCAGGCAGGCAGGCAGGCAGGCAGGCAGGCAGGCAGGCAGGCAGGCAGGCAGGCAGGCAGGCAGGCAGGCAGGCAGGCAGGCAGGCAGGCAGGCAGGCAGGCAGGCAGGCAGGCAGGCAGGCAGGCAGGCAGGCAGGCAGGCAGGCAGGCAGGCAGGCAGGCAGGCAGGCAGGCAGGCAGGCAGGCAGGCAGGCAGGCAGGCAGGCAGGCAGGCAGGCCTAGGCAACCAGGCTGGGCTGGTCTCAGTGCATCAGGCCTAAGCCGCAACCAAACTATACTTGATGCTGGCACAGGACTCTGCTTCACTGAACAGGGACGTCCCTGCTCCCTCCCCTCCGCCTCCCCTGCCCTGCCCCTGGTCCCTGGTCCCACTCACCCCTGACCCTAGCAGGTGGTGCAGCGCTGCAAAGGGCTGAGGGAGCAGCTGCTGCAGCGCCCCTGGCTGGCCATTGCACATGATGGCCTTGGGCGTGGTTCCCAGTGCGCTGGCCAGTGCCTCCGTCACGTGAGCCACCCGACCGTGCTTGTCCGCAACCAGCAGCAGGGAGGGCTGCAGCAGACGCAAGCTGCAGAGGGGGAGGCAGATGCAGGTGAGGGCACAGGCGATGGGGTGATGGTGATGATGGCGAATAGGGAGACTGTGGTGTTGAGGGTGGTGGAAGCAGTTGATGTGGACTCTGCACCAGAAGGGTAAGGGTGATAGTCCGGATGCAGATTCCAGGCAAGATTGACTCAACCTGACACAACCCTGGGATAAACTCTACGCTACACACTCAGTGTGCTCACTAACACACCTGGCAGGTGCACAGGCTGCTGTGCCTTGGCCCTCAAGACAGCAGCTGCTGGACAGGGCCTGTCGGGCACGAGCTGCTGATGCACAGCTTTCTGCACAGCCTTGGGCTGCTCAGGTAGGGGCTGGTGAGCAGGCTGTGGCTGTGTGGCACCCACTTGAACACCAGGAACTTGTAGGACCCAATGGCGCCAGGGCTGATGGTGACGTCACAGCTCAACGGGTCAGCAAAGCGATGCCGCACCTGAATATGCCGCATGGGAAAACTCAATCATCTCAAGGCACTGGATACAACTTGCCTTGAATGGTCAGAGCTAGGGCAAAAAAGGTGATAGACCAGGCCATGGTGAGGGCAATGTGCATTTCAAGCTTAACAGCTGTGCAACCGGGCTGGTGAAAGGTGATGGAGAGGCCATGGTGAGGGCAAGCCAAACACTGATATGCCCAGGCAAGCAGGGAGGGCCAGCCACGACGCCACTCTTTGAATGCGATGTGCAGGAATAGAACCCTGGACTCACCAACACATTGCGCAGCACCCATTTCTGCTGGGTGTTGCCAATAGCCTCAGCTGCAGCCCGGGCCTGGTCCATTGATGCCCTAAGCAGGCACCTTAATGGGCTGTTTTGCTGTGCAGTCGCATGGTGGCCCAGAGCAATGTACTGAGCCTGAGCCTTTGGCCGTGCAGCAGCCACCTCAGATTCCCTGACTCCTTGGAAGATCCTGCATGCAACCAAGCCCAACCCAATCCATGATGCTGGTTTCACCTATCCGTTCAGCCACATGCAACTCATCAGCAAGCAATCATTCAGTAAGCATTCAGCACCATGCAGCATAGGAGATCAGCATATTGCATAAGAGGGTCAAAACACTCACGATGCGATGGGCTCTGGCTGCAGCAGCCAGTCCTCCAGCTGAGATCCCAGCAGCTCTTCACTGCGGAAGCCACTCATGTCGGTGAAGGCAGGGTCCACACACACCACCGCCTCGCTGCCCAGCATCACCCACACACGCGCCATGCCTGGCTCTGACGACAGCGCCTGAGTCAGGGGCGAGCATTGGGTCGGAATGGATGCCTGGGGCAGAGGCCTGAGTGGAGCCTTGGGGAAGGCAAGGAGGGGTGCGAAGAAGCAGACTGACAGGCTGGCGTAGGGGCAGGCTCAAGACATGCCATGAGCTTAAACCTTCACTGGACTCCCTTCATGACCCTGACCCTGGTCCTACAGCCAAGCAACACCAGGGGCAGTACCATGGGCACCCACCTGCACCACCCCCAGGAACAGCATGTCCTCCCCTGCATGGACAGGGTGGGCACAGGGCAGCAGCAGGCCGCTGCGGCTCAGGCATGACCCTTTCGTAGACAGCACATGCCAGCCATCCAGACTACATCATGAAAGGAAAGGACTCCAGTGGCGTGCCTTGCATGAAGGAGGGTGCCCTGATGAAGTACACCTGGTGAAGGAGGGGCCTTGCAGTCTTACCTAGGGGCACTAGTAGCTGGTTCTGGTCTAGGTGAACAAAGCATACCCTGTGGCAGTGGTCTATGAGTCATGTGTCACAGCCCCTGTGACCAGTGCTTTACATCTGTGGCGCTAGTCAGCAGGGGTGAGGGTGACAATCACTGGTGGCCATGTCGGTGCTTCTGCCCCAGAGCCTCACCAATGCCGGAGATCTTGGTGACGTGGAGGGTGACGCCGAACACATGCTGCACGCAACAACAGCTCCACATGGCTAAGGGTGCAGGGCCAAGGGTTATGGCAACGCTCAGCCTGGCACTGTGCACAGCCTATGCAATGCCTTCATCCAGGAAGGTTGACTACAAGTTGAGAGATGTGGCTGCAAGGCATGGAGGGTTGAGGAGACACATGACTGTGCACTACTCACCCTCTCCTTGTGGAGTGCCACAAACTCGTTATGCTTCCCAATAAGCGTCTCTTTGCCTGCAACAAGGGGTAGAACAAGCCCACAAGCCATGCATATGGCGACGCAACACCACATGGACATGCACACTTTACAAGCACTTGCATGGTGAGATGTGGTGCCTGCATTGTTTACAGTGCAGTTGCGAAGGGATGAACATGTCACATGCAAACCTTGTTCATACCAAGCTGCATGGGGTCGACGTAATGGGAAGTGGTCCAGGTCAAGGTCAGGGGCAGCAGCAGTGGGGTTCAAGCACTTGCCTGATGTCACATAGTTGCGCACAAAGGAGTTGTGGTTCTCAGAGAAGGGAGGAGGGATGATGCAGTTGATGTTCTTCCCTTTGATCTCTGACTTTGTGTAACCAAACATGCGTTGGACCGTCTGCATGCATGACAGAGCACAGCGCACAGGGTGGCACATTTGAGACTAGGTAGGAGCAGAGGGCAGTGAGTGACAGAAGCAGGGCTGGGTGCACTGCCAGTCCTCATGGCACGGCTGGTCACACACCGGGTTGGTGAGCTGCACTATGCCCAGCGCATTGATCACAAACACCGCCCGGGTGTCATGGCCCCCCAGGATGCCGCCTCGCATGTTCAGCAGCTGCAGAGCGGGCCAAGGGGCAAACAAGGCAGGCAGCAGGGTGGCTTTGGGCCACAGAGGTTCAGCAGTGAAGGCGGTAGAAGCAAGGCAACATCACAAGGGTCCTCTGTTGCTGAGGACAAGGCAGTGTCGCAAGATGAGGCTAGATGGCAGCTGGCTGGTGTTGGAGAGGCAGGCAGGGTCTCAGGCATCTACTAGCTAAACACAGGGATGATCACATGGACTCACTTCAGGCAGGTCCTCCACCTCCAGGGTCCCGGGATCGAGCCCCAGCTCGCTGAACATGTTTCCATTCTTGCTGCATGCAGGCATCACGCAAAGCCATGCTAATTGCCCACACAGTGCACACACAACGTCTTGCAGTCAGGGGAGCAAGAGCTGTGTGGCGGCAGTGAGGTGTCAGTGACTCACGCATCCTCCTCAGCCTGCTCCAGCTTCTCCGCCTCACTGCAGCAGCACAGGTGCACACAGCCAGGATACGCAGCGCATCAAGACGGCCGCAGCCACATGCCTCCTCAATTTGTGTCACAACAAGTGGGCAAGGCAAGGCAGTTCAGCAGGCGCAGAAGTGTGCATGCACTCACGCTAGCCACTTGGCACTCTGCCACGGGTCATGCTTGACCTGCTCCAGGAACTTGGCAAACAGGCGGAGGATCGACACGTTGGCAGCGTGGCGACTCAACACCATCCTGCAGGCAGAGATGTGCAACAGTCACAGCATGGCCTGTCTTCTGCATGGACTATTCTCCTGCTTTTGGACCAGGACATGCTACGCATGTTCACACTCACTTGTACACAGCGTCTGCTTGGCGGATGGTGGCATCTATGTTTCGCACATCTTCTGTGAGATGGTTCAGAGAAGTGTGACTGTGCATGAGGTGTGTCCAAAACTGACGCAGGGCCAGCAGTGCCTCCCGGTGCGACTTGATGACCTGCAGCATCACCAGCAGCTCAGCAAACAAGCAGCTCACTGGCTGCTGAGTACGGCTTGTGACAGATGCCGGCCATGACAGAAGGCCATGGTATGCAACAGCAGCCACATTGCAGGGTGCCCAACATGCTCACCCACACCCGCCATGACAAGCAAAGTAGCAGCCCAATCACAGCTTAAGAGAGGAGCGCTGAGAAAGGTCCCTGCCCAGACTGATGACAATGACATGAGGTAACGCATGGTTTGGGAGGTGGTGGGGCTGGGATAGCACCCTGCTGCTGATGCTTGTCAGGTCACACTGAGCCATGCGGCTGGCTGCAGGACATTGCCAGTGGTAGATGTATGACGCTGTGTAGGGGCATGAATAAAGCTGTCAGAGGGGCGGCACCTGAAGCCTGCCTGCCCTGCCTGCTGATCTCTGGCCCTGCACTCACCAGGCGGAGGTTCTTTTGGTACTCAACGTACGACACTGCACAGGGCACAGGCCATGCGGGACAGCAACACTTGGCAGTGGCACACAGCACTGCTGCAGCGTAGTGTCAGCCTGCAGGCTGCTGGCAGCAGGGTGGAGACCAACACCAGATACTCCCATAGTGAAGGAAACATCCTTGGCTTGTCAAGCTGATGGTTGCCTGCACTGCGCATGCTTGCATGTAGGAGGCATCATGGTAGGACCAGCTCTCACCCAGGTTGATGGCCCGGCTGGCCCCCGCTCCCCCTTCAGCTCCTGACGACTGCTGGGTGTGCTGCTGCTCGCGCCTGTGGGGCAGCCAGGCAGGGGCAGAGCAGGCGCGATGACGGCTACAGCTGCAGCACCAGGAGCTGCAAGAGCTGCTGCCACAGGACGGCACGGCGCTGCTGATAGGTGCAGACACATGCAGGTGCGTGGCACCGTAGTGGTGGCATGGCCAGGAGCATCAGCAGGTGGGTCGCTGCCAGCCTGAGATGACTCACGAGAAGATGGCAAAGCGCTCCAGGAAGGAGGGGTCCAGCCGCTTGGCTCCCTGTAGTGCCACAGCACAGGCGCATGCAGTGCCGCTCAGCAGCTCAGGCGCCCGGCTGGGAATGTGCAGCAGGACAAGCTTTCCAGCTGGCTCTGCCTGCAGCAGCTGCACACCCACTAGGTCCTGCTGGGGCAAGGTGCCCAGGTCCCCACACACCTGCAGCTGTGTGTAGCCGCTCTGGTAGCTGCTTTGGACGTCTATGAGGAAGGAGGAGTACAGGATCACCTGCACCACAGGCCATGGCCGCCTTCAGCAGCAAGCTAGTTGACAAGCTGGCTGTCAGTGTGGGTGCTGGAGGCTGGGCAGTGAGCGACTGGGTCATGAAGCCAAGGAACATGTGGGCGGGCATGCAGGTGGCCAGCTTGCTCCCTGCTTACACTGTCCTGCCAGCTGCACTCACCATCATGGGGTCCTTGCTCAGCATGACCAGGCCCGCCTGCAGCACAGCAGGCACGGCATGGCCACAGCTCACAGCGCCTGCTGAGGGCTGGACCACAGCAGCCGGCCCGCGCTCCTGGCCTCCACCCCTCCACTCCTCCGCCCTCCACATCCACCGCTGCTAGTCGCCCTGTCCTCCACCACCAGGCAGCTGTGACAAGCTCCCCACTCCCTCACCTTGAGCACTGTCTCTGCCAGGGCCACTGCCGCTGCGTCCAGCAGCTCGTCATCGCCCTCCACCCAGCAGCGGCAGCAGCGGCTCAGGATCTCCACCTCGCGCGCGTCAGTGAAGCGGTAGAGGTGGTGCGGCTTGGCGCCTGGTGGAGCGTCCCTGCATGGCCAAGAACAGCAGGGGAGCCCCAGTCAGCTTTGGTTAACGTGACCAGGAGGGACGGTGGGCAGCTGTAATGTTAATGCCAGGCTGCAGCTGGGTCAGCACGTGCACGGCTGATGATGATGACGACACGGCAGCTAGCAGGCAACCAGGACCATCAAGATAGAAGCATGAGGTGATGACGCATGCAGCCTCACCTGGCTTATTAGGATGATGCATGGCCCAGCACTATGCACAGCAGCAGTGGCAGGAGGGCAGCAGCAGGGAGCATGGGAGCCAACAACATCAAACCCAGGCACTGCCATGCCCCGCCCACCTGAAGCGCCTGAGCACCACCACACTGAAGTGGCGGCCCCGCAGCCACGACAGCAAGGCGCCCACCAGCGCTGCCGGGATCAGCCCCACCCACAGAGCCAGTGTGGTGGTGCGCTGCATCTGAGCAGCTTCAGCGTCAGACTGGGCGCCGGGCGTGAAGGCCACCACCAGGAGCAGCACAGAGCAGTACAGAATGGCGGCGTAGCTGCCTGCAGCAACAGGTGGCAGTGGGGTCCCAGGTGGCAGCACGGGGCAGAGTGGAGCCAGGTGCTGAGAGTCAGAGATCCAGCTGCACCAGGGGCAGCCAGCTGTGGACACAGACATGACAGGCTGCAGGGAAGAAGAGTGGCAGATGCAAGGTGTGACCAGGGTGCGCTGCAGCATGAAAGGAAGGAGAGCAAGAAAGGGCAGTGCCATCTGGGTGCTTGACAGCTTGAGGATAAGGGGTGGTCAAGTTTGAGGTCATCATGAACATGGTGTTGGTAAACTGCTGCGCCACACAGAGACACAGCTGCAACAGATCAAGCTCACTCTATGCCATCACCCAATGCCCTGTGCACGACTGCTAGTCCCGCCCCTGACTGTATTCTTCACCCGTGGCTGGTGAGCAGAGCTGTTGGCACAGACCTGTGCGGATGTGGTTGACCATGGCTGACATGTGAGGCACCCACTGCACGTACAGCCAGACCAGGCCCAGCGACAGCACCTGGGCCGCAGCGCGACCACAGCCAGGAGCAGGTGAGGCAGCCGGTGAGGCACACAACCTCAGCACCATGCCAGTGGGGCAGCAGCAGCAGCAGCAGCTGTTGGGCTGGCAGATGTGGCTAGCCATGAATGTGGCCAACACTTGTGAAGCTTGTGTCCAGGAGGCTGCAGGGGCCATGGTGGGTGCGGTCTGTGCTGCTCAGGGCCCACCAGGAAGAAGATGGAGAGCCACCTGACGTTGGTGATGAAGACGCTGGAGAAGGTCATGAGCACACGCAGGAGGAAGGACTGCACCTTGACCCTGCATGCAGCCAGGCCAGGCTGCTCAGTGGTGCCAGCAGGAGCCAGGGAGAGGGCCCCGCACCCCTGACCTGCTCTGGCCACACCCCTTTCTGGTTGCACTAGCTGCACAGCCAGCAGGAGGGTCAAGGCAAAAGCCATGACGCCATGCCTGCAACAGGCATGCATGCATGCACTCCATGCTGCCGCAATACCCTACAATGGCTAGGGGCTGTGCAGGTCAGGGCAGTGTGTCTTAGCGGCCTGGTACTGGGCCAGGCGTCTGGGCTTGAGTCGTCTGCTCACTTGGAGTGGCCTGTGGCCATCAGGTTCTTGGACAGAGGGTTCAGCTCCATATCTGCACCAGCAGGCAGGCCCAGCACACCTTCCCACTGTAGTGGAAGCAGCAAAGCATGAGGCTGACCAAGGCAGCAGCATCAGGCCTCAGATGAAGACATGCAGACAAGACAACGCGTCATGAGCCTGCATGAAGCATGGAAGCTGCAGGCAGGACGTGTTTGTTGCAGCTGTGTGAAATGGGCGCTGCCAGTCAGCCCCTGTTCACCACTCACCAGCCATTTGGAACACAGTCGCCAGGGGCACGAAGATGAGGAGGGTGAACACGGCCACCAGGGCGTGGATGATGTGAGGGGCCTTGAAGCAGGCTGCTCGCAGCACAGGCAACACCAGCGACACGAGGCAGGCAGCATGGCAGCAACCCTCAGTGTAGTTAGACATGCACCTCTGTTGCAACCCAAGCTCAGTCAAGGGTGGACATTGATGATTCGGTCAGGTGGCAGAGGACAGCACTTGCTGGTTGGCCTTCATGCTGCCCGTGTGGCCAAACCTCAGCCATCAAGCAGTTCAGCACAACACTGCCAGCCTGGCCACTGACGACAGCAGTGCACCAGGCTTGGGCGTGGCATGGTGGGGTGTGCTGCATGTGCTGCACATCAGCTGGGCCTTGAGGTACGACACTGCTGCTCCAGGGTGCTGCGCTGTTCGGTGGGCTGCATGCGGACCCTGGACAGAATGCAAGCGCACTGCCCTGAGCTTATGAAGGGTGGGACCCTCAGCCATGACCTAGCCTGTCTAAAAATCATGGCCAGCAAGCTGTGGAGCAACAACACGCCACATGGGTCAGGCTGCATGGCATGCTCTGCTGCCAGGCCTCGCTGAGCCACCAGCCTGGTCCTGCTACCGATTGCCAGTGCCCAACTCGTGCTCTGCTGTTGCTGCATGCCCGCACACCTGGCTGCTGACACACACTGCGTCTCAGCAGACACCACATCTTGACGTGGCCTGGTGGCATGCTGCATGCACCTCCCCTGCTGCCCTACCTTGAGTAGGGAACTCCTGGTTGTAGAACTGGTTAGGGTTGGGGAAGTACTGGCAGTCCAAGGCAATGAGGAATAGGCTCATGGAAGCAATGTCCAGCACCTGCCCAGCCAGGTGCACAGCTGGTCATGCAGAACTGCCCATGTGCAGCCCCGGCTGCTGTCACCAGCCCGCTGCTCCACCTAGCTGAGCCCTTGCAAGTGGGGCATCGCAGCTGCAAGTGCAGCAGACACACCTGGAAGAAGATGTTCCCATACCACCTCAGCAGCGTGATGGGCCACACATAGTCAAACCTGCGCAGCAGGCTAGGTCGTCCTTCAGTGCATGTGCCTCGACAAAGGTGGCCATGGAGGTGCAGCTGCTGAGCTGCTGACGCTGTCTACAGCTGCTAAGGCTCCCACCGGCTGTTCCTGAAGCTCCACCCCACCTGCACAAGGGCAGAGGCAGCCAACTCGTTGTCAGGACAGGATTGAGGCAGCGGGTTGGGCTGGATGTCAACAGGCATGCAGTATGCGCGGGTGCGCATGGCAGGTGGGGCTGTGAGCATACTCACCCAGAAGCAGAGCACCACCACCACCAGCAGGCCACCTGCCATGAGATAGAAGCAGACCAGGAAGAAGGTGTAGCCCATGTCTGTCATGATCCAATTGAGTCCGATGAAGGACACCACACGCCAGCCGCTGCAGCCAACACCAGCACATGGGGGAGGTCAAGACACGGCCACAGCTGCACTGCCACAGGGCGCCTGACACCGCCATACAGAGCCCTGGGCGCATGTGTATACACATGTTCCTAGACGCCTTGCCTGTTATGTGCATCAATGTCCCAGCCATAGCTTGGGTTGACTACCAGCAGGAACAGCTGGAGGGCGTCCAAAACCAAGCGAAAGAGCACCATGCGCCATGAGACCCGCTTTTCCTTGGACACAGTGTAGAGCTGCAGTGGACAGTTTACCGGTGCAGCAGCTAAGTCTCAACGCTTCCACAGCATGCTTGCGGTGTCAGGGCAGCTACTTGAGCCCAACTCTACCAGTACCAGAAACAGGAGCAGCAGAAGCAGCAGCTCGTAGCATGTCACTTCCAAACATGCTCGGCCGCTGGCCGGGCATGAAGCAGCCGAGCATTGTCTTGACAGATTGGCGGTGGTGGAAGCACGTGCCTTCCGTCAAACTCTCCGCTTACCACGCCAAATAGACCAGTTGTGAATGCACGCTGTTCCTCCACCTCCTCTCGATCGGACTTGTTCCTGTAAGATGTCACCGGAGTATCTAAGCTACTAAGATATCGGCACTACGACTGCCTTGCGACGCAACGGTGCAAGCGAGCCTGTTGAGTCAGCAAGTCACCGCACCTGTCCCCGTCTGGGGCGATGGCAAGACTGCTCTTACTGTAGTCGACATTGCTATCTTCGGCATCGCTTGCGCCCATCTTTGCTTGGCAACCATCTCGGTGCAGCTACTATCTAATCCAACAACATACCACATCTTCATGTCACAGTTCTGGCCGCGATTTAGTTTGAGCACACCCCGATCGCATGTGCCGTCTCGCACACAAATTGCTGCGAAACACCCCCACCAGCTGATACTGGCGCGATTGTAGTACTACACACGGAATGAAATGCGAACCCCGCCCCGCCCCCGCCCCGCCCTAATGCGCCACCACGTGCCGGGCGATCCGCTTCTTCCGCTCCTTCTGCGCATCTGCGACCTCCGTGTCTGCGATGTGAACGCACTCCCTCCCGGAAGTCCCTCCCGGACATCAAAGGGTGGTAGCGGCACAGCTCGCCAGCAGGCCGGCACCGCCTAATCACAGACCGCGGGATGTCTGCATCTGTCTGCAACGTAGGCAATATCCGGCTGCAACCAGGGCATAATAGTTGACTGATACGCTTTGACTGCGGCCAACATCACAGGGGGTGTCAAGAGATGTTATGTAACTACTGACGGCATGATGGTCTTACCATCGCACCGGTATTGGACTGGTGCGAAGGGATGCTCCATGTAGATGTATAGCACAGCTTGCATGGTACAAATACACTTGGGTAAGATGACGTACTCGAAGACCCTGTAGATATCAATGGTTGAGCTTGTCGATAACTAAGCGTGTTGAATGCCTGCCGCGAATGCAAAAGTGATGAGCCCTGTGTGCAGCTGACGCTGACTTGAAAGATGGGAACAAGCGATGGAGCAGAGAGCTACGCAGAAAGCTATAGCAGAAGCAGCTTTACAGCAGCCCCCGAAGGCGACAGGTGCGACAATTCAGCAGACTTGCACTGCAATTGCATTGCCACACGCGTTACGCAAGGCACGATGACACTGATAAGACAAAAATGTCAAAAATGTAAAAGGAACAAATCCGATCAAGAGGAGGTGGAGGAACAGCGGGCATTCACAACTGGTCTATTTGGCGTGGTAAGCGGCGAGTTTGAAAAAAGGCACGTGCTTCCACCACCGCCAGTCTGTCATCACCGTGACATGGTACGAGCAGCTGATGCTGCTGCTGCTGCTGCTGCTGCTCCTGTTTCTGGTACTGGTAGAGTTGGGCTTAAGTAGCTGCCCTGACACCGCAAGCATGCTGTGGAAGCGTTGAGACTTAGCTGCTGCACCGGTAAACTGTCCACTGCAGCTCTACACTGTGTCCAAGGAAAAGCGGGTCTCATGGCGCATGGTGCTCTTTCGCTTGGTTTTGGACGCCCTCCAGCTGTTCCTGCTGGTAGTCAACCCAAGCTATGGCTGGGACATTGATGCACATAACAGGCAAGGCGTCTAGGAACATGTGTATACACATGCGCCCAGGGCTCTGTATGGCGGTGTCAGGCGCCCTGTGGCAGTGCAGCTGTGGCCGTGTCTTGACCTCCCCCATGTGCTGGTGTTGGCTGCAGCGGCTGGCGTGTGGTGTCCTTCATCGGACTCAATTGGATCATGACAGACATGGGCTACACCTTCTTCCTGGTCTGCTTCTATCTCATGGCAGGTGGCCTGCTGGTGGTGGTGGTGCTCTGCTTCTGGGTGAGCATGCTCACAGCCCCACCTGCCATGCGCACCCGCGCATACTGCATGCCTGTTGACATCCAGCCCAACCCGCTGCCTCAATCCTGTCCTGACAACGAGTTGGCTGCCTCTGCCCTTGTGCAGGTGGGGTGGAGCTTCAGGAACAGCCGGTGGGAGCCTTAGCAGCTGTAGACAGCGTCAGCAGCTCAGCAGCTGCACCTCCATGGCCACCTTTGTCGAGGCACATGCACTGAAGGACGACCTAGCCTGCTGCGCAGGTTTGACTATGTGTGGCCCATCACGCTGCTGAGGTGGTATGGGAACATCTTCTTCCAGGTGTGTCCGCTGCACTTGCAGCTGCGATGCCCCACTTGCAAGGGCTCAGCTAGGTGGAGCAGCGGGCTGGTGACAGCAGCCGGGGCTGCACATGGGCAGTTCTGCATGACCAGCTGTGCACCTGGCTGGGCAGGTGCTGGACATTGCTTCCATGAGCCTATTCCTCATTGCCTTGGACTGCCAGTACTTCCCCAACCCCAACCAGTTCTACAACCAGGAGTTCCCTGCTCAAGGTAGGGCAGCAGGGGAGGTGCATGCAGCATGCCACCAGGCCACGTCAAGATGTGGTGTCTGCTGAGACGCAGTGTGTGTCAGCAGCCAGGTGTGCGGGCATGCAACAACAGCAGAGCACGAGTTGGGCACTGGCAATCGGTAGCAGGACCAGGCTGGTGGCTCAGCGAGGCCTGGCAGCAGAGCATGCCATGCAGCCTGACCCATGTGGCGTGTTGTTGCTCCACAGCTTGCTGGCCATGATTTTTAGACAGGCTAGGTCATGGCTGAGGGTCCCACCCTTCATAAGCTCTCGGCAGTGCGCTTGCATTCTGTCCAGGGTCCGCATGCAGCCCACCATACAGCGCAGTACCCTGGAGCAGCAGTGTCGTACCTCAAGGCCCAGCTGATGTGCAGCACATGCAGCACACCCCACCATGCCACGCCCAAGCCTGGTGCACTGCTGTCGTCAGTGGCCAGGCTGGCAGTGTTGTGCTGAACTGCTTGATGGCTGAGGTTTGGCCACACGGGCAGCATGAAGGCCAACCAGCAAGTGCTGTCCTCTGCCACCTGACCGAATCATCAATGTCCACCCTTGACTGAGCTTGGGTTGCAACAGAGGTGCATGTCTAACTACACTGAGGGTTGCTGCCATGCTGCCTGCCTCGTGTCGCTGGTGTTGCCTGTGCTGCGAGCAGCCTGCTTCAAGGCCCCTCACATCATCCACGCCCTGGTGGCCGTGTTCACCCTCCTCATCTTCGTGCCCCTGGCGACTGTGTTCCAAATGGCTGGTGAGTGGTGAACAGGGGCTGACTGGCAGCGCCCATTTCACACAGCTGCAACAAACACGTCCTGCCTGCAGCTTCCATGCTTCATGCAGGCTCATGACGCGTTGTCTTGTCTGCATGTCTTCATCTGAGGCCTGATGCTGCTGCCTTGGTCAGCCTCATGCTTTGCTGCTTCCACTACAGTGGGAAGGTGTGCTGGGCCTGCCTGCTGGTGCAGATATGGAGCTGAACCCTCTGTCCAAGAACCTGATGGCCACAGGCCACTCCAAGTGAGCAGACGACTCAAGCCCAGACGCCTGGCCCAGTACCAGGCCGCTAAGACACACTGCCCTGACCTGCACAGCCCCTAGCCATTGTAGGGTATCGCGGCAGCATGGAGTGCATGCATGCATGCCTGTTGCAGGCATGGCGTCATGGCTTTTGCCTTGACCCTCCTGCTGGCTGTGCAGCTAGTGCAACCAGAAAGGGGTGTGGCCAGAGCAGGTCAGGGGTGCGGGGCCCTCTCCCTGGCTCCTGCTGGCACCACTGAGCAGCCTGGCCTGGCTGCATGCAGGGTCGAGGTGCAGTCCTTCCTCCTGCGTGTGCTCATGACCTTCTCCAGCGTCTTCATCACCAACGTCAGGTGGCTCTCCATCTTCTTCCTGGTGGGCCCTGAGCAGCACAGACCGCACCCACCATGGCCCCTGCAGCCTCCTGGACACAAGCTTCACAAGTGTTGGCCACATTCATGGCTAGCCACATCTGCCAGCCCAACAGCTGCTGCTGCTGCTGCTGCCCCACTGGCATGGTGCTGAGGTTGTGTGCCTCACCGGCTGCCTCACCTGCTCCTGGCTGTGGTCGCGCTGCGGCCCAGGTGCTGTCGCTGGGCCTGGTCTGGCTGTACGTGCAGTGGGTGCCTCACATGTCAGCCATGGTCAACCACATCCGCACAGGTCTGTGCCAATAGCTCTGCTCACCAGCCACGGGTGAAGAATACAGTCAGGGGCGGGACTAGCAGTCGTGCACAGGGCATTGGGTGATGGCATAGAGTGAGCTTGATCTGTTGCAGCTGTGTCTCTGTGTGGCGCAGCAGTTTACCAACACCATGTTCATGACGACCTCAAACTTGACCACCCCTTGTCCTCAAGCTGCTGAGCACCTAGATGGCACTGCCCTTTCTTGCTCTCCTTCCTTTCATGCTGCAGTGCACCCTGGTCACACCTTGCATCTGCCACTCTTCTTCCCTGCAGCCTGTCATGTCTGTGTCCATAGCCGGCTGCCTCTGGTGCAGCTGACTCTCTGACTCCCAGCACCTGGCTCCACTCTGCCCCGTGCTGCCACCTGGGACCCCACTGCCACCTGTTGCTGCAGGCAGCTATGCCGCCATCCTGTACTGCTCTGTGCTGCTCCTGGTGGTGGCCTTCACGCCCGGCGCCCAGTCTGACGCTGAAGCTGCTCAGATGCAGCGCACCACCACACTGGCCCTGTGGGTGGGGCTGATCCCGGCAGCGCTGGTGGGCGGCATGCTGTCGTGGCTGCGAGGCCGCCACTTCAGTGTGGTGGTGCTCAGGCGCTTTAGGTGGGCGGGGCGTGGCAGTGCCTGGGTTTGATGTTGTTGGCTCCCATGCTCACTGCTGCTGCCTTCCTGCCACTGCTGCTGTGCATAGTGCTGGGCCATGCATCATCCTAATGAGCCAGGTGAGGCTGCATGCGCCATCACCTCATGCTTCTATCTTGATGGTCCTGGTTGCCTGCTAGCTGCCGTGTCGTCATCATCAGCCCGCCTCTGACAAGCTGTTCCCATGTTTGGTGGCATGTGTTGCTTTCCATCACTGCCTGGACTCTGGCTCTGAGATCTGCTGCCAGTCGCTCAGACTGTCAGGCACGTGCTGACCCAGCTGCAGCCTGGCATTAACATTACAGCTCCCCACCGTCCCTCCTGGTCACCCAAACCAAAGCTGACTGGGGCTCCCCTGCTGTTGTTGGCCATGCAGGGACGCTCCACCAGGCGCCAAGCCGCACCACCTCTACCGCTTCACTGACGCGCGCGAGGTGGAGATCCTGAGCCGCTGCTGCCGCTGCTGGGTGGAGGGCGATGACGAGCTGCTGGACGCAGCGGCAGTGGCCCTGGCAGAGACAGTGCTCAAGGTGAGGGAGTGGGGAGCTAGTCACAGCTGCATGGTGGTGGATGTCAGGGCGACTAGCAGCGGTGGAGGTGGAGGGAGGAGGAGGAGTGGAGGGGTGGAGGCCAGGAGCGCGGGTCGGCTGCTGTGGTCCAGCCCTCAGCAGGCGCTGTGAGCTGTGGCCATGCCCTGCCTGCTGTGCTGCAGGCGGGCCTGGTCATGCTGAGCAAGGACCCCATGATGGTGAGTGCAGCTGGCAGGACAGTGTAAGCAGAGAGCAAGCTGGCCACCTGCATGCCCGCCCTCATGCTCTCGGCTTCATGACCCAGTTGCTCACTGCCCAGCCCCCAGCACCCACACTGACAGCCAGCTTGTCATCTAGTGGCCATGGCCTGTGGTGCAGGTGATCCTGTACTCCTCCTTCCTCATAGACGTCCAAAGCAGCTACCAGAGCGGCTACACACAGCTGCAGGTGTGTGGGGACCTGGGCACCCTGCCCCAGCAGGACCTAGTAGGTGTGCAGCTGCTGCGGGCATAGCCAGCTGGAGAGCTTGTCCTGCTGCACCCTCCCAGCCGGGCGCCTGAGCTGCTGAGCGGCACTGCATGCGCCTGTGCTGTGGCACCACAGGGAGCCAAGCGGCTGGACCCCTCCTTCCTGGAGCGCTTTGCCATCTTCTCGTGAGTCAGCTCAGGCTGGCAGCGACCCACCTGGTGATGCTCCTGACCATGCCACCACTACAGTGCCACGCACCTGCATGTGTCTGCACCTATCAGCAGCGCTGTGCTGTCCTGTGGCAGCAGCTCTTGCAGCTCCTGGTGCTGCAACTAGCGCTGTCATCGCGCCTGCTCTGCCCCTGCCCGGCTGTCCCACAGGCGTGAGCAGCAGCACACCCAGCAGTCGTCAGGAGCTGAAGGGGGAGCAGGGGCCAGCCGGGCCATCAACCTGGGTGAGAGCTGGTCCTACCATAATGCCTCCTGCTTGCAAGCATGCGCAGTGCAGGCAAGCATCAGCTTGACAAGCCAAAGATGTTTCCTTCACTATGGGAGTATCTGGTGTTGGTATCCACCCTGCTGCCAGCAGCCTGCAGGCTGACACTACGCTGCAGCTCAGTGCTGCGTGCCACTGCCAAGTGTTGCTGTCCTGCGTGGCCTGTTCCCTGTGCAGTGTCGTACGTTGAGTACCAAAAGAACCTCCGCCTGGTGAGTGCAGGGCCAGAGATCAGCAGGCAGGGCAGGCAGGCTTCAGGTGCCGCCCCTCTGACAGCTGTGTTCATGCCCCTACACAGCGTCATCAGCCACTGCCAGTTCCCTGCTGCCAGCCGCATGGCTCAGTGTGACCTGACAAGCATCAGCAGCAGGGTGCCACCCCAGCCCCACCACCTCCCAAACCATGCGTTACCTCATGTCATTGTCATCAGTCTGGGCAGGGACCTTTCTCAGCGCTCCTCTCTTAAGCTGTGACTGGGCTGCTACTTTGCTTGTCATGGCGGGTGTGGGTGAGCATGTTGGGCACCCTGCAATGTGGCTGCTGTTGCAGACCATGGCCTTCTGTCATGGCCGGCATCTGTCACAAGCAGTGCTCAGCAGCCAGTGAGCTGCTTGTTCGCTGAGCTGCTGGTGATGCTGCAGGTCATCAAGTCGCACCGGGAGGCACTGCTGGCCCTGCGTCAGTTTTGGACACACCTCATGCACAGTCACACTTCTCTGAACCATCTCACAGAAGATGTGCGAAACATAGATGCCACCATCCGGCAGGCAGACGCTGTATACAAGTGAGTGTGAACATGCGTAGCATGTCCTGGCCCAAAAGCAGAAGAGTAGTCCATGCAGAAGGTAGGCCATGCTGTGACTCTTGCACTGCTCTGCCTGTAGGATGGTGTTGAGCCGCCACGCTGCCAACGTGTCAATCCTCCGCCTGTTTGCCAAGTTCCTGGAGCAGGTCAAGCATGACCCGTGGCAGAGTGCCAAGTGGCTAGCGTGAGTGCATGCACACTTCTGCGCCTGCTGAACTGCCTTGCCTTGCCCACTTGTTGTGACACAAATTGAGGAGGCATGTGGCTGCGGCCGTCTTGATGCACTGCGTTTCATGGCTGTGTGCACCTGTGTTGCTGCAGTGAGGCGGAGAAGCTGGAGCAGGCTGAGGAGGATGCGTGAGTCACTGACACCTCACTGCCGCCACACAGATCTTGCTCCCCTGACTGCAAGACGTTGTGTGCGCACTGTGTGGGCAATGAGCATGGCGTTGCGTTGTGCCTGCATGCAGCAAAAATGGAAACATGTTCAGCGAGCTGGGGCTCGATCCCGGGACCCTGGAGGTGGAGGACCTGCCTGAAGTGAGTCCATGTAATCATCCCTGTGATAAGCTAGTAGATGCCTGAGACCCTGCCTGCCTCTCCAACACCAGCCAGCTGCCAACTAGCCCCAGCTTGCGACACTGCCTTGTCCTCAGCAACAGAGGACCCTTGTGATGTTGGCTTGCTTCTACCGCCTTCACTGTTGGGCCTCTGTGGCCAATAGCCACCCTGCTGCCTGCCTTGTTTGCCCCTTGGCCCGCTCTGCAGCTGCTGAACATGCGAGGCGGCATCCTGGGAGGCCATGACACCCGGGCGGTGTTTGTGATCAATGCGCTGGGCATAGTGCAGCTCACCAACCCGGTGTGTGACCAGCCGTGCCCTGAGGACTGGCAGTGTACCCAGCCCTGCTTCCTTCACTCACTGCCCTCTGCTCCTACCTAGTCTCAAATGTGCCACCCTGTGTGATGTGCTCTGTCATGCATGCAGACGGTCCAACGCATGTTTGGCTACACAAAGTCAGAGATCAAAGGGAAGAACATCAACTGCATCATTCCTCCTCCCTTCTCTGAGAACCACAACTCCTTTGTGCGGAACTATGTGACATCAGGCAAGTGCTTGCACCCCACTGCTGCTGCCCCTGACCTTGACCTGGACCACTTCCCATTACGTCGACCCCATGCAGCTTGGTATGAACAAGGTTTGCATGTGACATGTTCATCCCTTGGCTGTAAACAATGCAGGCACCACATCTCACCATGCAAGTGCATGTAAAGTGTGCATGTGCATGTGGTGTTGCGTAGCCATGTGCATGGCTTGTGGGCTTGTTCTACCCCTTGTTACAGGCAAAGAGACACTTATTGGGAAGCATAACGAGTTTGTGGCACTCCACAAGGAGCGGGTGAGTGGTGCACAGTCATGTGTCTCCACAACCCTCCATGCCTTGCAGCCACATTTATTCAACTAGTAGTCAATCTTCCTGGATGAAGGCATTGCATAGGCTGTGCACAGTGTTAGGCTGAGCGGTGCCATGACCCTTGGCCCTGCACCCTTAGCCATGAGGCGCTGTTGTTGCGTGCAGCATGTGTTCGGCGTCACCCTCCACGTCACCAAGATCTCCGGCATTGGTGAGGCTCTGGGGCAGAAGCACCGACATGGCCACCAGTGATTGTCACCCTCACCCCTGCTGACTAGCGCCACAGATGTAAAGCACTGGTCACAGGGCCTGCGACATATGACTCATAGACCACTGCCACAGGGTATGCTTTGTTCACATAGACCAGAACCAGCTACTAGTGCCCTAGGTAAGACTGCAAGGCCCCTCCTTCACCAGGTGTACTTCACCAGGGCACCCTCCTTCATGCAAGGGTGCACGCCACTGGAGTCCTTTCCTTTCATGATGCAGTCTGGGTGGCTGGCATGTGCTGTCTAAGCATGGGTCATGCCCGAGCTGCAACGGTCTGTTGTTGCCCTGTGCCCACCCTGCACATGCAGGCGAGGACATGCTGTTCCTGGGGGTGGTGCAGGTGGGTGCCCATGGTACTGCCCCTGGGGTTGCTTGGCTGTAGGACCAGGGTCAGGTTCATGAAGGGAGTCCAGTGAAGGTTGAAGCTCATGGCATGTCTCGAGCCTGCCCCTATGCCAGCCTGTCAGTCTGCTTCCTCGCACCCCTCCTTGCCTTCCCCAAGGCCTCACTCAGGCCTCTGCCCCAGGCATCCATTCCGACCCAATGCTTGCCCCTGACTCAGGCGCTGTCGTCAGAGCCAGGCATGGCGCGTGTGTGGGTGATGCTGGGCAGCGAGGCGGTGGTGTGTGTGGACCCCGCCTTCACCGACATGAGTGGCTTCCGCAGTGAAGAGCTGCTGGGCTCTCAGCTGGAGGACTGGCTGCTGCAGCCAGAGCCCATCGCATCGTGAGTGTTTTGACCCTCTTAAGCAGTATGCTTGTCTCTTATGCTGGATGATACTGAATGGCCACTGATTGATTGCTCACTGATGAGTTGCATGTGGTTGAGTGGATAGGTGAAACTAGCATCATGGATTGGGTTGGGTTTGGTTGCATGCAGGATCTTCCAAGGAGTCAGGGAGTCTGAGGTGGCTGCTGCACGCCCAAAGGCTCAGGCTCAGTACATTGCTCTGGGCCACCATACGATTGCACAGCAAAACAGCCCATTGAGGGGCCTGCATAGGGCATCGCTGGACCAGGCCCGGGCTGCAGCTGAGGCTATTGGCAGCACCCAGCAGAAATGGGTGCTGCGCAATGTGTTGGTGAGTCCAGGGTTCTACTCCTGCCCATTGCATCAAAAGAGTGGCTGCTGGCCCTCCCTGCTTGCCTGGGCATATCAGTGTTTGGCTTGCCCTCACCATGGCCTGCTCCATCACCTTCTGACTCCACTAGCCCTAGCCACTCAATGCCAGGAGTATCCAGTGCCTTGAGATGATCGAGTTTTGCCTTGCGGCATGTACAGGTGCGGCACCACTTTGCTGACCCGTTGAGCTGTGACATCACCATCAGCCCTGGCGCCATTGGGTCCTACAAGTTCCTGGTGTTCAAGTGGGTGCCACACAGCCACAGCCTGCTCATCAGCCCCTACCTCAGCAACCTGAGCAGCCCAAGGCTGTGCAGAAAGCTGTGCATCAGCAGCTTGTGCATGACAGGCCCTGTCCAGCAGCTGCTGTCTTGAGGGCCAAGGCACAGCAGCCTGTGCACCTGCCAGGTGTGTTAGTGAGCACACTGAGTGTGTAGCGTAGAGAGTATCCTAGGATTGTGTTAGGTTGAGTCAATCTTGCCTGGACTCTGCATCCGGACTTTCACCCTCACCCTTCTGGAGCAGAGTCCACAGCACCTGCTTCCACCACCCTCAACACCATCACTCTTACTTTCACCCTTACCCTTCTGGAGCAGAGTCTACAGCACCTGCTTCCACCACCCTCAACACCATCACTCTTACTTTCACCCTTACCCTTCTGGAGCAGAATCTACAGCACCTGCTTCCACCACCCTCAACACCACAGTCTCCCTTTTCGCCATCATCACCATCACCCCATCGCCTGTGCTCTCACCTGCACCTGCCTCCTCCTCTACAGCTTGCGTCTGCTGCAGCCCTCCCTGCTGCTGGTTGCGGACAAGCACGGTCGGGTGGCTCACGTGACGGAGGCACTGGCCAGCGCACTGGGGACCACGCCCAAGGCCATCATGTGCAATGGCCAGCCAGGGGCGCTGCAGCAGCTGCTCCCCCAGCCCTTTGCAGCGCTGCACCACTTGCTAGGGTCAGGGGTGAGTGGGACCAGTGACCAGGGGCAGGGCAGGGGAGGCGGAGGGGATGGAGCAGGGCCGTCCCTGTTCAGCGAAACAGAGTCCTGTGCCAGCACCAAGTAATGTTTGGTTGCAACTTAGGCCTCATGCACTGAGACCTGCCCAGCCCTGGTTGCCTAGGCAGCACACTGCCTGCCTGCCTGCCTATCACTCACCGCCCCTCCTTTGTTTACTTGCAGGCTGCGCTGCGCAGTGTCCCGCCGCTGCACTCGTGCCGCTCTGGGCTGACAGTGCTGATGAACGCCACCAGGAAGCAGGGCCCGCCTGCTCCCGAGCCTTTCAGGATCACCTTGACCAAGTGAGCGGAGGCGGCAGAGCTGGTGTGCCAGGGCTGATGCGCCATGCAAGGCCACATAGCCACATGAGCGTGTGAGCAGTGACATTGTGCTGAGCCGGTCTGGGCACCAGGCAGTGCTGCTGTAGTATGGGTGGAGCAAGGTGTGGTCAGAGCTAGACCTGGTATGGCCTGATGTGTTGACTAGCTGAGGCCGCCACACACCACCAGCAGCATCAGGCATATGCCAGCGGAGGTGAGCGGCTTCACCCTTGCAGGCACCCCAGCGAGACAGGCGAGCCGCTGAACGTGGTGTCCTTTGCTTCTGCAACGCATCAAGAGGTGGGCAAGGGGCAGGCGATGTCCTTGTTGCAGTTGAGTGCAGTTATTGGCTGAAGGCTGGCTGCTCGAATCCGAACCACAAAGCGTCGGAGACTGCGTTGTGGCGTCAGCGTAGCAATTCGGCATCCTTCTCTCGTTCTACAGGCTGTTCAGAGGCAAAGTGGCAAAGTGGGATTAGGTGGCCAAGGTCTTAGCCTGTGTCCTGCCTGATATGAAAGCAGCGGCAGCAGCAGCAGCAAGCCCAGCTTTAAGCTATGGGGTTCCGCCTCGCCCTGCAGGCCCTGGCGGAGCGTCGCCTGCGTCTGGTGCTGAGCCTCAGTGGCAAGGTGCTCCTGGTGCTGGCAGGCGACGCCAGCGTGTTTGGGTTCGACCCCCAGCAGCTGCAGGGCCTGGTGCTGGGCGACTTTGTGGATGCCTTCCAGGCAAGTCCAGCACAACAAGCCAGCAGCGCAGCAGCCTGATCCACTCAGCCAGCCCTGAGCAGGCGCCCCAGTCTCTCATTCAAAAGCAGCTCTTAGATTGCAGGTAGGGTGTGCTGTGCCTGTGGCCATGGCTGCTGCGGCAGAGTGGCAACCTTACTGATGCCAGTGATGGCCTGGTGTTTGCCTCAAGTTGCTGCTGCCAATCTTGCTGTTGCCGCAGGGGATGTACATGGAAGGAGAAGACGCAGTGGGCTCCCAGCCGCTTGGCAGCCAGCACAATTCCTATGTCCCAGCTGCCAGTGCTGGCCTTGAGCGGCTGGGCAGCGGTGCCATTGGCCGCACTGCCTCCTGGGTGCCTGCACCTCCCCCTGGCATAACCAGCACCTCTCTGGCACCAAGGCTGTCTCGCTTAGGACCATCATACGCAAATCAAGGTGATTGGCGAATGGGCATGTGTTCATGCACAACCCTCTGCCAGTGACTTAACAAGATGAGATGGCAGTAGCATGCGCATGCAGCTCCAAAAGCTATGCTTGATTGCCCTGGGTTCCACCGGTAGCCTAGGGCTGCCTGCAGGTTGGGTTCATCATAGGGGTTGCTTCTTGCACCATGGCCTTCATGACATCCACATCCACACCACATGACCTCATGTGACTCCCTGACACCTTCCTCACCTCCTGTGCCTCATGTCTTGCCCCACCAGGCTCTCTGCCACGAAGTTCCTCACCCGGTCCCCTCACTGCAGATGTGGAGATGCAGGCTGCTCCGACCAAAGAGCTCCCCGGTGATTTTGCTGGTTATGATCCTAGCAGAGGACCGTCATCTGGGACCACTGCATCGACACCCCAACAGCCAGCCACACGACTAAGTGACGTGGGGTTCTTAGACATTGCCTCTAACCCTGCTCCATCCAGACATAGGGAGACCCTGGCATGGGTGTCTGCGGAGGAGCAGGAAGCTGGAGGAGCTGCAGGCTATGGAATCCCCCGCTCTCAACTTAAGCAGGGCTCAGGCTGTGCACCCACGACTGCATGCGGGGCACGTAATGACCATGGCACCAATGACGCCAATGACTGTGCTCCAAGCAGCTCCCTAAGCAGCTGCGTACAAGGTCAGTGCTGAGCTTCAAGGCTGTCCAGGACAGAGGGCTAAGGCAGTGTGTAGGCTGATCACCGCTAGCCAGGCTGGCAGCAGGTTGAGTCCATCAGCACGGACCAAGGTCATTGGGCAGACTTGCTGGCTTGCCCTACTTGGGTTGTTGGGTCATTGGGTCATTGGGCAGGCCCTGACCCCACCTGCCTGCGCTGTGGGTGTGACTGCAGCTGCCCTGTCTGCCCTCCTGCTCACCGTACACACCTGTGCACCCACTGGGGCAAAAACCCTAGTCCTTCATCCGCATCTAGGCCAGCCTGTCAGTGGGCCTTCACCTCCGTGGTGCCCATGGCGGTTGCTGCCTAGAGCAGCAAGCAGTGCCTGTGTCACCCCACTGCCCTGCTGCCCTACTGCCTGCAGTAGCGGCTGCTGACAATGACGTGGCAGCAGTGGACGCAGTGGTGGGCGTGGCTGCCGCACCCAAGGTGGGCGCGACTGCCCTGGAGCCAAAGCTGTCACGGCCCTCTGCTCTGGAGCTCCAAGGCCTGCAGCCAGGCTTCACACCTGTTCAGCCTGGGCCAGGTGAGGGGCAGGGAGCGTGCATCAGCCCCTACTCATGCTGCATGGCTTGACCAGGAGCTGTTTACCGCCTGGCTGCCCCTGTTTCACCAGCGCCCTCTAGCTGATCAGGTGTTCGTAACCAAGAAGCTCACCCATCCTTCTTAACCCTCACACTTGGTGTGTGACACATGGTGGTGGCTCATCGTCAGCCATGCCATGCAACAGGCATCCGATGGTGGGTCTGTGCTGTCCTGCCTGACTGTTCTGCTGCAGGGGTGGTGGCGGCTGCAGCCTCAAAGCTGGCCTCGCCCCTTCCTGAGCAGCTTCCCAGGATGAGCAGCGCCACCGCAGCCATGGCTGGTGCAGCCAGTGCCATGGGCGGGAGCGACAGGGCAGAGCGTGTGCCCACAGCCACGCTGGAGAAGGTGCTGCTCATCATGGCTGCCAAGTGAGTGATGGCTGAAGTGCATGGGTCACAGTGGACAAAATCTGACCCCCTTTTGGCTTTGTGCTGCTGCTAGTGATGCCTTCCAGCCAGTCTCAGCCAACCCAGGCCCCTTGCCTGTGTGCTGCTGCTTTCACTCGCTGCCCAGGGCGCACAGCTCACCCGGCGTCTCCTGGAGGGTGGGTGTGACCAAGCCGCCAGAGGTGGACCATGTGGCCGCTCTGGGCAAGCTCAGCGCATTTTCTGAGCTGGTCAGCTCCCTGAACCCCGCCATCATGACCGTGAGTCTCCACATCATGAGCTCCACGTGCCATGCATGGCTGGCAGCCTTGCTGAGTTGGCTACACTTGCAAGCGCGGAGATGGCTAGGGCCATGAGGCTGCATGGAGCATGATGCTGTATGACTGTTTGCCATGGTCCCAGCTTGCTGTGGGCCTCACCGCTGGCACCCACAGTTGCGATCACATCTGCAGATGGAGGTGCACCTCACCGGGCCAAAGAGCAAGGCCCTAGCAACCTCACTGTCCAAGAGCACGACCGCTGTGGCCACTCCTGGTCAGTGGTTTTGCTGGGTGCTCGACCTGTCATCAAAGAACAAATGCCTTCCTTACAAGAGGGTCAGCAATGGGTCCAGGAATATGGGCTGGTAGAGGTCACAGGGGTCAGGGTCAGGTCAGGGAGTCAGATGCAAGCAACTGCTCCCAGCTCCCAACTATCCCTTGCTTAACCCATAGCCTGCTGTGCTGCAGGCCCCACCAGCGAGAAGGAGAGGATTGACGCTGTGCTGGCCCACGTGGACAACAACATGGCGCTGGTGGTTGACCTGTGGAGGTGGGAGCACACGCCACGCCTGCTCTCCTACTCCTCACTGTGGGCTGGTGCCCATCAGCACAATGGCCTGCCAGGCAGCGACCTTGCCTGTGCCGCTGCCTTCACTGGTGTGTGTGTGTGTGTGTGTGTGTGTGTGTGTGTGTGTGTGTGTGTGTGTGTGTGTGTGTGTGTGTGTGTGTGTGTGTGTGTGTGTCAGTGCCAGGGCCACACTCACAGGGCCCCTGCGCCCTGCCCTGGCCCCTTGTGTGTGGCCCCTCTCAGGGCTGACCTGGTGACCGGGGTCCTGGAGCTGGACGAGGCTGGCACCGTCCTCCATAGCACGGCACTGCCTCTGTACAAGCCGGGTCTCCTGTTTGGGGTGCCCTGTGACCGCATGCCGGTGAGCAGGGGCGTGGGCAGTGTGTCTGTTGCAGCTGGGCCAAGCACGCGCACTGTGTGGGTGTGGCTGAGTGGATGGGTGGATGTTGTATGGCTTGCTCTGCAGATGTGGCCTGCCCACAGGCTGTGGTGGTGAGGCCCCTGACTCATTGTTTTGCACCTGGGGAGCTGCAGGGCACCCACATCTCCAAGTTCTTTCCAACAGCCAAGAACGCCCCGGTTAGTGCTTTCATGGTGCCTGGCTTTGGAGTCCCCGCGCAGCAGCCAAGTGGCGAAGCAAGCAGGTGATTGTTCAATGGTTTAGGCACACTTGGCAACCACAGCAAAGACGACGGACTGCTTTCTGCTCGACCTTTCTAATCCGTAGGAAGAAGAGCAACTTGAAGAGCCAGAATGTCACAAACAGGAAGACGCCTGGACCTGTGAACATCATGTTGGTGAAGCATCATTCTGTGAGTGGCACACTGCAAGGAGTGTAGTGCAATCTGGGTTTGTGGAGTCTGACACATCACATACAACCAGCTTTACGTCTTATGTAAGTGCCACACTGCTGGGATTCTTATGCAAGCTTAAGGTCTCCCCATGCTGCACGCTTCGCTGGGGTGCTAAGTAGGTGGTGTGTATCCACTGCCTCTTGGTTGTGGCATGAGGCATTGGGCCTGCTTAAACATGCATTGTTACAAGGCCCATTGCTCTGCGTTTACCAGTTGCCTTGTCCCCTTGCCCATCAGGATGGTGATGGCCTTGAGCTAGCTGTGCAAGCCATAAGGAAGGTTGGAGGACCAACCATGTACCTGCTGATGCGCCCGCACCTGCCCTCCAGTGCCCGACCCAACCTCTGCAAGTACCTCTTGCTACAGAGGTATGTCCCTAGCTCGAAGTGGATGATGTTGCTGCTAATTGAAGGGTGGAGGGGTGAGAAACCGCTGTAGCATGTTGGGAGGTGCTGGGCCCACCTGGCGCGCACCCTAGACACAACATGGAAGACCTTGAGGCCATGCCCCTTGCGCTCGATGCATGTTGCGTACATAGGGAAGGATGGTGCTGTGATCTATGTGATGAGGTCATGCCCCATGAGCTTGACAAGTAGGGCATGTCACAAGACATCCTGCTACAATAACAACATAGCAGGGCTTGAGGGCAAATCAGGAACGCCACAACTGTTATGGTGGGCATTTTTGGCGGGCATTGCAGAGAAAAGGAGGTGGCAGAGGCTGCTAACGTGGCCAGCCTTGCCCGTTACCGCCGCTCCAGCCTCATCAATGTGAACCCCTCAGAAGCTCAACTGCTGTTGCCAGCTGCGGACCTGGATGCAGCTGCTGCATGCAGCACACAGCCAGTGTCAGCCTATGCAGGTATGAGGCGCCCCACCCGCACCCGCAACCTCAGCAGCACCCGCAGCAGCACGCGCACCCGCACTATGTTGCATGCCACACCTAAAGCACTCCCTTGTTGTGTAGGGGCTGCTCCATTCGCCCCCTCAAGCACTCTGCTTCCTCCTGTGATGCCAGCACCGGCCCATCGGCCGCCTCCAAGACCAACTCATCAGGTGAACTCAAGCTTCACGTGTTAAGGACTCTCGTCTCTCCACCTGTTGGGCCTTCTTGCGCATTTTGCGACCTTCAGCCTCCTTTCCATTGCTCCCCAAAGCTTGTGGTGTGCAGGAGGCCTTCGTTCTAAGCAATGCACACAACACAGGCAAGATGCTGAAGAGCACGTCACTGATGAGAATGCCAAGTTTACCTGCTCTTTCACCGGTAGCTGAGGCGGGGGTCGCCATTCGACGTAGCCACACAACGGTGAGTGGTGGGCAAGGGCATGTGCGGTGATGACAAGTGCAAGGATAAAGTTGGCATACAAATCAGCCTCAACAGCTTGCTTGGGAATACATCCACTGTGCATGGTCGCTCCAGCTCAGTCAAGGACGCACCATGCCCCTATTGTGCGGAGCAGGACATGGCCCCTACCCCCCGCGGGGTGCATTTCCCAAAACCAACCAACACCTACAACAAACCACCTGACAAACCAGCTGCCAACACCGTGCCAATAGATCGCATTGCTGTGGTGAGTGCGCATGTCTTGCAACAGCCATGTCATCAGCTGGCAGGTGAGGTGTGAGGTGTATGCAGGAGCTTGACAACATTCCTAAGATATAGACACTTGCACATCCACATGCCCGCACACAGCCCATGGATTAAGCATGTGGGCTAGATGGCTCTGCTAAAGGTATCAGGTCTCGTCCTGTTCCCTACTGCTACTTCCTTGCACAGCTCTTTGTAGTAGGGGAATGTGCTGCTACTTCCTTGCCCCAAGTGTCGGTTCTACTTTTGCTGCTTGGCCACAACCTTCCTGCTGGTGCTGCCACCTGCATGGCCACAAACTGTCTGCCTAAGAACACCGTGGCCATAATTCAATACAGCCTCCACCCCGAGCCCTGCTATATTGCTGTTTCTTGCTGGTGTTGCCTGCCCAAGAACAACATGGCCATGGTTTGTATGCAACCTCCACCCCAAGCCCCGCTCTGCTGCCACATGCACAGTGGGTGATGACAGGCGGGAGCATGGATGGCGAATCTCTACACCAGCAATCACCAGCTTCATCACCTCCACCCAAGGCAGTCGGTCAGTGCTGCATGAACAGCCTTGTGACCAGATTTGTCATGAGCACCGTCATGGTGCAGTTGAGGTTTGATGAACTGCCGCACCCAACATCCCTCAACCTATCAGCCATGTGTAGTCAAGTGGAAGCCTGCACACAACTTAGCAATCGAGGCATTGCTATGTGCACCATTGAGTGCTAGCGGTGTGCAGCTGGCAGCAGCAGCTGCGCACATGTATTGCAGAGCCGGTGGTGAAGTCCCCAGTGCATAAAGTGCCTGGCCCCTTGCAAGCGGAGGACAGCGCTGCACCACTTGTCGTCGCACCGCTTCCATCATTCCGTGCACCTGGCGCTTCATCAAACAAGCTGCCCGGGCAGGAGCGCATCGTAGAAGAGGATGAAGCAGACGGAGAGGAACTGGACGCCGCCAGCTCATCCAGTGGCGTGCAGCCAAACAGGCATAGCGTCCTTGACAACTCCACGCACTTTCGCGAGTGAGTGCACCAGGCTCGACACATGCCATGCAGCACCAAGGAACCATGCCATGCTACTGCTCAGATATATTACTGTTTTACCGTTGGTGTGTGATGTCGTACCATAGGCTGGGTCATTTCACTGCCAGGTGGTGATGGTCCTGCAGTGCCGGACAAGTTGCTAGAAACCAGTGACTGCATGGCACGGCATGGCATGGCCATGACATCAGGTCGCTGCAGATGCGGGCTGTTTGAGCTGTTTGATGCAAGCACCCTCCTCGCTACAAGCTACAAGTTCATGTAAATTGCTGATCCATTGGTGACCTATGTTATTGACCTAAGCAAGTACACTCCTTGGTTGTCCCTGCTAGTCTATGGTGGCCCATATACATGAGCCAAGAGCCGGGTTCAATGGGTTAGCACACCACTTTGTTCACTTCACAATATCTAGTTGGTTCCAGCCACACGATTGTGAAAGGCAGCAGGAGCCAGTCAACATCTGTGTTGTCATGGCTGAACCTGCAGGCCACTCAGTCCAAGCTTGAATGGCTCAATTGGGACGGAGCTGCTAGAGCGTGTTGCCGGTGGCAGGTCCCAGCCAGGTGAGGCTACACAAGGCTACACAGTCACAAGGCTTGTTCTAGGCCTCATTAGGCAACCGCGAGGTGCCACGCGCACAGGCGTCACTTCCACATGGAGTCGTGTAACCTCATTTGTACGCAAAACTGTCGGTAACATGCGAGTCGTCACGCCATACAGGTCAAAAGCATACGAAGCAGGAGTACACGCTGGCGGGCTCCTCTGGCAATGCCCAGGATGAGCATACCAGCCCAGACGTCCAAGCAGGAGGTATTCGGCGCTTTGCACCCTTTCATGCCTGACCCTGCTTCACCCTAGCTCCAGCGTCTGGCTGTCCCATTCTCTCCCCCTTGTGGCCTGACCCAGTGGTTGTGCATTCCCCTTGCGCATGTCACAACCTCGCATGTGTTCATTCACAGGTGACAGTGACGCTACGAGTGAGGTGCAATCTCAGCTCGCCGCTGCCCAGATATTTGGCAACAAGAGCGCCACTGAGGCGTCAGACATGATGCAGGCCACTGACTATCGTAGGGGCCAGCGCTTCAAGAAGCTGCAGCGGCTGCTGCTGAGTCCTGCGGTGAGAGCCTGGTACAGTCCCACCGTATGCACTGGTGCATGTTGCACAGCTGTTACCAAGCCACTGCCCAGTCCCTGGGTGAATGTCCAGTGTGATGCCTTTGGAACCAAAGACAAGCACGGTTATGCACCTACACCATGTCATTGTGGCTTGTCGCTTGGTGCATTGTTTTGTCACCACTGAGCCATTGTGACATTGACTATGTTGTGAGTGGCTCTTTCTCGTCAACCATCATCGTCACCGTGACATCCCTGTTGATCACACTAGTGTCACTCAACACACGGCTCACTGCAAGGTCCTTGACCATGTTGAAGGTAGATCCACACCACATCCCTGCAGAACACAACAATGCTTGCAAAGCCCTTGCTTCCTGCTGTCAATGCTGAGTTGCTCTCTGTGACACACCTTGCTGCTGACCTTGCTCTTCAGGCTCAACGTGCTGCCCAAACATTCAACAGGCACTGTATCGTTGTGGTATGTGGCGCAGTGCTTACTCACTTGGTAAGCTGCATTAAGTGTCAGCTTTGAGAGATCGCTAGAATGGCAGGTGCTAAAGCTTACCAGGTTTACATGCATGCAGCGTTCAAGATGTGGCCTGTGTATCACCAACTGTTGTTTCCGGTGCTTTTCTTGCTGCTGTTGCTGTAGTAGTTGCCGCGTGTGATGCGTGCTGCTGTTGCTGCTGCCTCATGCGCAGGGGCTATTTGTCCTTCAGATTATTCTGCTGTCCCAGCAAAGTGCAGGCGTGACAGACCTGAACAGTGTGGGCATTGCTGCTCGCACCGTGGGCAAGGTGACACACTCTATGCACGAGCTGGACGTCCTCCTTTCCGGCCGGTAGGTGGCTAGCAACAAGGGTCCAGGCTGCCATGCCAGTGCAGCCCGACACACAGCATTGCAACATTCAGGCATGGTTGGTCATGAGACTGTGGTCAGAAAAACAGGACAAGCTAGTCCCATGCCGCCATCATTGGCTGGGACATGCTGCTTCACTGTGATGTGGTGCACTGTGGCACCACAGGGGCCAACCAAACCTGCCCGGCCTAACAGGCATGGAAGACTACCAAGGCCGTAACGACTACATGAATCATCTTCTTTCTGAAACCTTGGTGAGGCTCCCATGGTTAACCACGCCTTGGTATCAGCGCATCGCTTGAGTTACTTAACGTCTCCATCAACTCGCTGCCTGCAGCGTCTACACCAAGGCGTGTACATGGGCTTTGGCAAGCGACGGCAGCTGCCTGATGAGTTTGGTTTGAGACAGATCTGGTGCGCCCAGGCATGTGCTTGACAGAGCATTGTTATTCCTAACCCCAACAGGCGTGCTGGTGATTTCGGTGTGAACATGTACACGGAAATGTGGGTTACACACCCCGTAGCATGACAGCAGCATGAATTGCTGCTTATAGCATGTTTGCATCACAATGCAAGCGTTGTGTTTGCGAACAGTATTGAAATGCCATTTCATGCAACGCTGCCTTGCAGGTGTAGTCACTATCATCAGCGATACATTGCATGGTGTATTGCATCACACTCTTTCATCTATATGGTGTGCTTGCCATTGTAGGGATCAAGCAACACAAGTAGAGACAGTGTATGAGGACACCAGCCCTGTACAGAACGTGTACCAACGCAACGTGTCGCTCTGGGACGCTGGCAACAACGTGGGTGATCTGTCAAGGAGGAAGCAAGAATAGCAGCAGGCACAGCCACAACAGCCACAGCAGCAGAGACGGCAGCAAGCCCCAACCGCAGCAACGGCAGCAACAACAGCCACAGCCATGGCAGATGCTGGCTTGGCAAGGGCTTATGTGGCAGGGCAGATGCTTAGCAGTGCTGCAAACAGGGCATGCACAATGGTGGGCATGCGCTGCAAACAAGGTGTGCTGTCCATCATTCTTGCATGTAGTACGTGTCCAAGGGGGCTGACATCTGGCAAAATGCACGAGCACGTCATGCCCTCACAAGTGACTTTGGCTCGTGGACAAGTGTGAGGTACATCATTGAGAACGGCCCCAACCTGGTGAGGGTTGCACAACACAGGGCCACCTGGCTCAGCCACAAAGAGATCATTGAATTGTTTGCTTATAGCAGGGCGGGCAGCAGCATGTGGATGCTGGTATTGAGCTTGCATAAAAGCAAAACAATAGAGCTTGCATAAAAGCATAAATGCATCAGCTGCAGCAGCACGAGCAACAGCAGCAGTCTCTGGCCACATGAGGGTTGTCTGTGGACGCATGCACCGTTACATGCAGCAACAGCTGCCGGTAGTACCTAGCCATGCCTCCTAACTTCGCTAGTGCGAGTATTGCAGAAGACATTATATTCTTGCATTGATGCAAAGCTATCATTCACTGGCACACCACTGATGCTGCCTGCCTTGCATGCTGCTGGTGCTGCCTGCCCTGCGTCGGCAGGTAATCCCTGCCTATTATCAGACCATGAACGCCTTCCTACAGACAGTAGTCGGCCAGGTATGCGCTATGGTGCAGTGCTGCAACAACATCTTGTCGTTACCACCACCACCACCACTACAATCATTGGCGTTGCCCCACTGCCATCGCCACTGCCACTGCCATGATCACCCTCGCCATACTCAACATCATCACCACCACCACCATTACCAGAGCAGCACTGACACCACCACCACCACCTTCCGCCCACCCTGGTGTTGCCAGCAGCTTGCCGCTTTGTGTGCAGGCTGACACGCTTAACCAGATCCAGCTGCTGGTGCTGTTGCTGGAGGGTGTGGTGGTGCCGCTGGGAGCCATGCTCTACTTGTAAGCCCCAGGGCGGCCACTGCAGCGCACACACTCTGCTGCAGGCCATGCAGGACACTGCATGGGTGTGCCACCAGGGCTGACACAGGCCCTGGGTGCTGCAGCAGTGCAGTGCTACGAGCAGAGCAGAGCAGCCCATGTAGCTGTGATTCAGCCACCCGCCTACCCAGTGCTCAGGCTTCTTCAGGGTTCAGTGATGTAACAGTTTACTGACAAGCTGCAGCAGTGCAGCCTGCTGCATGCAGCCTGCCTCAGCTGCCCATTGTGCACATACACACACACTCACACTGCACATGCTCATCATCACCATCGACACCAACATCCTCATCGCATCTGCCTGCAAGCATACTTTGCAACAAACACACTCATGGAACCAAAACACCCGCTCCACCTGTTGAGTCAGCCTGCCTGACCCAGCCCGGGTGCGTGACCTGTGACCCTGGTCCTGGGCTGCAGGTGGATCCTGGCCATGCGTGTCACCAACCAGCGCTTCAACATGTTCCATGTCTTTGTCCTGGTGCCGGTGGGCCTCATCCGCCAGGTGGGCAGCAGCCAGGCAGCAGCTGGGCATCAGCTGGGCTGCAGCCAGCAGCAACTAGGCAGCAGCCGGGCAGCAGCTGGGCAGCAGCTGGGCAGCAGCTGGGTATTAGCTGGGCAGCAGCCAGGCAGCAATCAGGCAGCAGCCAAGCAGCAGGCTGCTGGAGCAGGGTGCACTGTAGTGGAAACCTGCAGGTTATAGCTCAAGACGGCACAACACATTGGGCACTGCCTCCTGGTACTGTGGCTGCAGCTGGCCACCAAGCCTATTGACTTGGACGAGGAGGACGATGATGACGGTGCAGGAGCAGTGCCAGGGGCGGAGGCTGGGGGGCCAGCAGGCGAGGCAGGCAACCGAGGCCAGACAGGCGTGGCCCCAGGCGGCATGCTGGTGAGCTTGTGCTGCAGCACCATCTAACTGACCGAGGCTAGAGTCTGGTTGCTGATGGCACTGGCAGACAACACAAACTCTCCAGCAAAGCCTAGCTGCTGGGCATGGTATGCTCATAGCATGCACACAGTTGCAACATCCATTTTGCTGGTGACATGCAAGCAGTGAATGACTAGACATCTGCTTTACATCTCTTTCTGTGTGCCAGCTTCATGCACCTATGCTGAGCTCACAATTGCATCTTCTCATGCCTCCGCTCACGGAGATCTGGAAAGGTCAGCCATGAACTGGTGTGCCAGCCACTTGTGTCTTTATGGCTGTCTGCAGGAGGTTTTGTCATCTGAACAGAAGACTGAAGAAGGCGGTGGGAAAGCAGTGCGCATGAATGGGGCAGGCACCGAGGCTGCAGAGCAAGGCATCAAGCTCAACATACCTCGCCTCAAGGCTAGTGCATCCAACCTTCAATCTTCCAAACCGCTACCTTCAGCGCTACTGCTGGAGAAAATGGCTTTCTGGATGCAGGTATATGTATGGTATGGATGCAGGGGTACATGTAACGTACTGATACGCTTTGTTGGTGATTTCACCAAACTATTTAGTCACCAAAATGTTTGAGCATGCGGCTGTCACCAAATCTGTATCAGCACCCTCAAGTTCACCTTAACTCCATGGTAGATGGAGCTAAAGCTGAAACAGAGCTTGCTGACCTCGAAGGGACAGCAGCAGTGCCAGCAGCTCAGCCAGCAGCAGCTCTGATAGTGGTGAGGGCGAGAATGATAGTGAGGATGCCGAGGCTGTGATGGAAGCAGCCACACACTTCAGTGCTCGAAGACGGCTGCCCCAATAGTGAACTAATGCATGTGTGCATAATGTGCTATTGCTAGGTGTTGCACTCAGCAGCCTCTGGCTTCGTAGACGTATTGAAGAGAGTCACCAAACATGTATCACTTCAATGTTTGAGCCAGGCGCTGTCACCAAATATGTGCCGATAGGGTCCTTGGGCCCGGATCTTGGGTTTCACGAAATCAGCTTATCACCAACAAGGCGTATCAGTGCGGTTTATAAGAGGTTGCTTAATGGATCTGGACTGAGTGGTGGGACCAAGTGGGTTGCTTGGTGTAAGTGGTGTTACACCGCACACCATGGGCACGCCTGATTTATAGCAAGCAACTGTGCGCTGCGCTGCGCTGCGCTGTGCTGCTGCAGCGTGGCCCCAGCTATTGGAGCCAGGCCAACCGTGTGGCTCAGAGCGGGAAGAGGAAGCTGCGCAGGTGAGGTGCCAGACAGCATTCCCTTCCATCCTCCACAACATGCTGCTGCTACCATCAGGCTAGGGCTGGGCACCATCTATAGGTAGCCTGGAGCCTCCTGTTCCTTGTTTGGAGCATCCTGTTGCTTTGCTATCATCAGCACCTCATTACCTACGTCGGTACGGTATGAGTGCTGGCATTGCTGCTTGACATGGTGCTGTGAACTCCTTTTCACCCCCTCCTTGCTTTGAAGATGTTATCCCTTGCACTGGCCAAGTACAGTGCACATGGGTGCATGCTTGCATGCAGCTCCAACCGATTCGCCGTGAGCCTCATGTTGCCATTCCTAGCCTGGGCGGTGAGTTGTGGGCAGGCAGGGGGTGGAATGTCTGCGAGGAAACCAACCTCTGCCCTGCATCATCATCTCAACTGCAGGCTCTGAGCCATGTTCAAGGATCAAAAGCCAGTTTGCAGCCTGCCAGCGTGCAGTAGCAGCAGCCTGAAGCCACTGCCTCAAGTGTGAACCTAACATCTGCTTTGGCAGCCTTTAGGGCACTTACTGCCCCTGTTGCTCGCTTACTATGCACCCACCCCTTTCCCCGCCCTTCTGCCCGTGCGCCTCCCTCTCAGGTCATCAACTGCACGCTGAACGCAGTCGCGTACCAACACCTGAAGACTGCAGCTGCGCCTTGTGCCACATTCAACATTGTGAGTACGCTGTCATGCACAGTGCTGCATGGCTCTCATGCCAGGAGTACTGAGTGGCAGGTGTTGAAGTGCCATGCTGATGTCCTTTTCCCTAAGACATCTAAGCATGTGCGCATGTAGGAGGCAAGCCAGCAGCTTCATGAACTACAGGCCACTGTTTGCACAGTTTCTTAAGGCTGCCAGTTATCAACCACTAAGGTTAGCATAGACTAGCAGAAAAGACAGGACATCTCGATTCTACTAGCTCTGCCATGTCTGCTAGCTGGCAACAGTAGTAATCAAAGAATCCTGAGGCCCAAGAACCCTGTGGCTGCGGGTGCCTACCCCTTTTACTGTTATCTGACCCCCTCAGGGGCGGCTAGAGCGTATGGCATGATGCATATGCGCTCATGTAAGCTGGCATGTATCAAACATGCCTTGGGTGCTCAGTCTCGCAGCCGCTTGTAGCCCAGGTCTGGGTACTCCCTTACCTTGTTAGGTAGCCTCACCCTACTGCACCTTGTTAGGTACCCTTTGGCCACCAGCACAGCTTCAGCGGGCGTCACCTGCTCTTCCCTTGGCTGGCTGGGGAGTGCTGGGCCAAGGCTATGAGGCTGCTGCCTGTGTGGCTGCCTGTTTGCGTGGGGGCTGTGGGAGCTCTCACGTGGGGGCGCCTGGAGGTGCACATCAGGCTTCACACTGGCTGGTCACGCCGCTGGCTCCAGGCTGGGTGCACCAGGCGAAGGTCCACCTGCCCTAGCCAGGAGCTTTCAGCCCTCAAGCCTGGTGATCTTGCGTTTGTTCAGCCTGCTCTCACAGGGCTTTCCAGATGAACTGACTTGGCTGGTGCGGCGCTCATCCACCAGCACCACCTTGCGAGCAGCCTGTCTGGGTCTTGCTTGTGCCTGCTTGTCGCTTCGTGTTGGCATCGCCACCTGCAGCTGGGAGCGTTCTAGCAGCGTTTGGGGCAGTGCAGAGGGCAAGGTATGCAGTGGGGCAGGGAGGCAATGCAGCCTCATTGCACCCTAAGATTGCGGTTTTCTAAACGTGCATGGCTGTGTTATACCCCTCTTTTGCTCCTTGACCGACATCGGCTCTTGTGGCCAACATAGGGAATCAGGCCATATTGGGGTAAACGCACCCTGTATGAAGGTCAGGTTTAGAATATAGAGTCAGGTGCGCGCCGTTCTTTCAGCCTCTTCAGCTCCGTCATAGCCCTAGCTAGCCAGCCAGGCATTGAACCAACTCCTTGCATGGCTGACTCGTGCGCAGGTCAATTTCTTTGCTGCGCGCGTCCAGAGGGTGTTCTTCTATGCACAAGAGTGAGTGCTGCAGTGCACCACCCCGCACAGCACTGAGCAGCATAGCATCTGATTCAGTGTTAGACAAAGGGCACCTGCCACTGACTCACAGCAGCACCTGGCAGCCCTTCTACAACCACCCTCCCTGCAGGCTGTGTATTGCCACCGACCCTGCTGAACGCAATGCCACGCGAGCCATCTTACGGCCCCGCTATGCCACCATGCGCACGGAGTATGATGCTATGCTGTACGGGGGGGCGGTGAGTAGGGCTGGGGCTTGATGGGCCAGGCACCACCGTGCTCACATTGGGATGGGAGGGTAGAAGGCATACACAGATTTAGGGGTGGGTGGGTAGGGGCTGGGGCCTAGAAGTGCCGGGCACCACCATGAGCAGGTGGCATTGTTGGGTAAAGGAGGAGGAGGAGTATCAGACGACCAGGATGGTGCCGGGCACTGGCGCCTAGAGCCTGGCCTTGGGGTGCGAGTGAGGAGTTGGGGTAGGGCCGATGACAGGACCAAACTAGCTTGAACTCCACTAGGGTGGTGATGTCAAGCTGTGGCTGCTGCGGGCCCTGTGCTGCTGCAGGCTGTGCCCGGCAGCAGTGAGCCGCGGTTTGTGCTGGCCAAGCAGGGCGTGGTGTACTCAGGGGGCCAAGGTGAGCCACACCTGCGCCAGGCTGCCGGGGACCTTGCACCCCCCGCAGCTGCTGCCAGGGCCACTGTGCAGCCCAAGCCAAATGAACCTATGTCCTGCTAGAGTGCCCCTGCACTGTTGTCAAGTGATCAACTACTCTAGCTCCTCCACCAGCAGCGTCTTCCCTGAGGACTCCCTGAGCTTGTCGAGCCTACAAGCTGCCAGGCTTGAGAGTGCACTCCTTGCCTTGGCTGAGGCTGCCTCCCTCAAGCCCGCCAGCCCCCACAGCACCTGCACTACAATCCCTGTGTGTGTGTGCAACATGCAGGGGTGGACATCCTGTACTTCACTACCCAGTGCCTGAGGGTGAATGCCTCCTCCTGCATGGGCCCCAACGACCCCTTCTACAAGTGAGCGGCCTGGGAGTGTGCAATGTCACACCCTGCCTGGTGTGATGCCCACCACCTAAGAAGTGTGGTCACAGCCCCATGGTGTGTCTGAGCTCCTCTCCTTGCCGCCATGGTACACGCTGAAGCTCAATGCCTTTCATAGACTCACAACACATGGCATTTAATACGGTTGACATCCATCCATGCCATTCCTGCTTTGGCGTTACCTGGTGCTGTCAGTTGCACAATTGACATCAGACAAGGCCCTCACAGCTGCAGTGCTTGCCTGTGCCCACCCATTGTAGATGGACCAATAACGGCCTGGACCGGCTGATGCGAAGGTACTTTGAGCTGTGGGAAACCATGGTGAGCTTGCTTTGCACTCTTGGTTTTTGTGGCTAACACCCAGTTAGCTCCTGTTGGTCCAGACCAGGCAGCAGGCAGCGTGGACAATCAGAGTTGTTTAGCACAGCCTGAGCACCACACTGTCCTAAGACCAGGCATGCTTGTCCGTGTGGCGACTTGATAAATATAATTGTATAATCCCAAGGCCGTGGGAGCATGTGGCTTGCTTGCAGCCATGGCACGTCACAGGGTTGTGAACATTCACAGCAGTCTCCAGCTGTGCCATGCTGTTCTCACCCTACCTCATGTCCCATGCATCTCAGTCTGGATATCTCCCGCCTCTAATACTGCGCAGATAAATTCTACAAACGGGCCGGTACCCAACATCACTGGCCCTGAGTATGAATTCATGTGGCGGGCAAAACTAGACATGGAGGTGCGACTTCACAGCTCCATGCATGCCTTCCTCAGATCTGAGTCAGTCACCCTGTGGGTTTCTCCTACATCATGACAAAACCTTAGACTCTTGACTGACATTGCCAATGCCTGAGATCCATTGCCAAACCTGAGCTCCGACTTCTACGACCTCAAGCAATACTACTCCTGGCCCACTCAGTGTGTGTGCGTGCGTGTGCGGCTGCAGGATGGCCTAGACATGCTGAATGAGGGCTTCCTGACCACTGTGATGTCTATCTACTCTACCGCCTCCCTCTTGCACTACATCAACTTTGCCTTCACCGTGACACTCATGCTGACCCTGTACCTGCTGCAGCTCAGACCCTTCGACCAAGAGGTATGTTCTATCTGGTGCAGTGGGCTGGTCACACCATGGTGTAAAAAACTACGCACTCCACATGGCTTGTTCACTAACGCTGTGGGTTTTGCCCACCTGCTTCAGAACGTGCATGGCTGTAAGCTGGTAAACAGGTTGTACCGCCTCTCACACCATAAGACACCTCCGCAGCAACCCTGTTGTCGTAGGCCCTCCATATCAAACACCACTTGCTGGTGCAAGCGTTCGGCCTTCAAGTCACATAGCTGTGTGTGCTAAGGTCAAGGGTGGTGACGAGGGTGGTGGTGATGATGACAGGCCTGCCACAAGAGTTTTTCCATGTTGTGCTTGGTGCTGGTTGGGTCGTCTGACCCTGCCTAACCTCCACTTGTCTGACGCCTGGCATGGTGGTGGTGATAGTGATGAGGGTGGTGGCGCTGGTCCGCAGGCCCGCAACGAGACGCGGAGGGTGGCTGAGCTGCTGAGCCAGCTGCCCACTGAGGTGGCGGTCATGGACCTGGTGGCCCGGGCGCTGCAGCTGTCCTCAGACAAGCAGACCGGTGGCGCTGGAAACAGCAGCATGCGGTCCATGGACAGCGGTCAAGACGAGGCCAGCTTTAAAGGCTGAGGGCACACACAGTGGAGGTGGGTGGAGGCGTGGGGTCAAGGGTGGTTGGCTCGACCTTCCTTGCGGAAAACCTGGTGTGCATCAGGCCCATAGCCATGTCATGCTGCTGGATCGGTGTGTTGCTAGCACCTGGCGGCTGCCCTGAGCCACCACCTATCAGCAGTGCTGCAACACACCAGACATGCCATGCAGGCTCCGACTTCACAGGTCACAATTACGTTTCAAGAGTAGGAGCTGTTGACCATAGCTCGCCGTTGGTGTGTTCCGTAGTAGCAGCCTCACCCCGCGCACTGCTGCCTCGTAGTCAGTCTTAGCAACCAACCACCACTATTTATAGGAGGGGGGTGCTCATGGGCTAAGGTGATCTGCTTGTGTTGCTCATCCTGAACAAACCTTGCCATGCCTCCATTCGAATGAATTGTTTGTGCATCCCATGCCATAATCTAACACACTGCTCATTTGGCCCAGGTCGAATCAAGGCACATTGCCTCACATCACATGTTGACACAACTTGTGGCAGCCTGTGCTAATGGTCTTCATCACACGAACTGCAGTGGGTGTGGTTTCAATGCGTGTTTTGTTGAAGGCAGCTATATGTCAGACGCTGCACCGGCTTGATGGCTTGGCATGAGAAGTAGGACCACCACAAGGACATACAAACGGACATGTGCGTCGTGTCAGTGTTTGTTGCTTGATGAATTGTGCTCGTACCTGTGGTGGTGGCACGGTTTGACCAATGTAGTAGTCGTGATGAGCACACGTGGAGCCTCAAGCTAATGCGCTCCTTAGCCGCCTTTTTTCCTAGGACCCTATGAGATCATTGTAATGCACCTCTTCGTCAGATGTGTGAGCAGAGACGCGTTCGACAAAAAACATGCGAGTGTATCTGTCAGCGTCTGCACCCTTCAGCCCTGCTGCTACTTGAATGTCAGGTTCTGAATGGTCATATGTAGGGTGCGTCAATCTATATTAGATCTGTGACGCGCTTGCTATACCTAATATTAGGCGGGGGGAACCGCGCCCTAGTCATATGGCGTCACAATGGTCTGTGACATGGGAACTATGCCGCTCAAACAGCATGCATCTATTGTATACGGGGGTATTCGCGACTTTTTTGGTATTCTATTTTCTATTTTCTCCCCAACCGCTGCACTTTTTGGCCGCCCCGCCGACTGGCTGCACCGATGCGAGTGTTAACCATGCACGATTCTCCTGTGTACCAGCTTCTGCCCGGGGAGTGTCTCAGCGTTGCAAATACACGCTGTTAGAAGCCGTCACTCGCGCCGTCAACCGCCCAACGGCGGAGAAAGTTCAACTTTTTTTTAGGCCCCTAGAAAACGACCCGAGTAAACTTGAACTTGCTCGGGGGTTGGGTCGTTGAGATACTCTCGATGTCGTTCCATGGGGGCCTGGAGGAAGGAGTGTGCGCGTGTGCGCTCTGAGGATGCCGCTGCTGACCGGGCTGCTCTGCTGGAGCACATGAAGAGCGCCCGTGAGATCTGCCAGCAGGACCCTCTGAAGGTGTATGACGACGAGATGGATAAGATGCAGAAGACCTGGCAAAACACAAACCCAAGCTAGAGCTTCCAGAGAAGCCTGTGGAGCCGCACATGCCAGATGTGCCTGAGGAGGCCCCCAAGCTTGACGTGCCGGGACGGGGTGCTGGCAGTTCCAGGGGGAAGCGGGAGCAGGGGGGGGTTGACAGTGACAGTGACGGTGAGCCCTGGGGGATCAAGAGGGGGCTAGACTACGGCCTGTCGTGATGGCCTAGTTGTTGTCCTCCCGCAGCCTATTCTAATCTCATTGTGAACTACGCTTCCAGTGAGAGATGGTGTTCTTCAGTCGTGCCCTGGGCATTGAAAGAAAGAAAACTACTCCGGTACAAACCAGCGTGCATTAAGGGAGGAGCTTCCGCCTGTGGCGCAGCCTGCTCCCACCTCCAAACGTTGGACACAGGCTGGACATGTCCCCACCAAGCTGCCCTAGCTGTAGCCACAGACCACAGCTAGCACCCAAGGCAAACAAAGAGGCATGAGAGGAGCAAAGACTAGTGCACTCGGCAGCTGGCCTTATCTCTTCTCCTCGTTGACGAGAGCAATTCCAGCCTTGTCCGCTGGATGTCGCACTAAAAGCTGAAATTCAGGCTCCAAAAGTCCAAACTTCAGCTGTCAGCCAACGTCCTGCGTTGAGGTAGCTCTGCTCCCTCCTTGACGACGCCAGCAACTCCACAACAGCTCGGTGACCCGCAGCGGTCGTGTGCGGCACCCGGACCTCATTTGTATTCCGCTGGACTAAGCGGTGCCCGTTCAAGCCTGGGAAGGCTTTCCCGTTGCATCCCAATTTATATACCGCTGGGTGCGGTGGTGAGGTAGCTTAGCCAATCCGTGCGACCGAAGTCAACGCGGATTGTTACCAGGGCCACCGCGTGGAGGTGCCTCACCGCCAGCCCCCCCTGGGCATTGAACCCCTTCACACGGACTAGTTGCATGGCTGCAGGGCATGACTGCATGACCTTGTAAGCCGTGAAGCATCTGAAGAGTCGCCTTAAAAAACAGCCACCCCCCAAAAAACACAAAGTAGGGGCAAATACAAAGCTCTAGCACAAAGCCGAGGAGAGTTTGAGCGTACGCCTTACAACGCAGCCACTGAGTCTTAATGCGGGGGCGCAGCTGAGCTTTGAGCCAATTAAACGTGGCTCGCCCCATTCTGAAGGCGCTGACGTAGTGGATGTCGTCGCAGAGCCACTGGCCAGCGTCGGTTCGTGCTTTGAGCACCGTCTTGTACCAGTCGTGAGATCGAGGACTGATGTCCCAATTGCGCCTGCAGCAAGTACGCAGGCCTTCACCAAGCTCGGTTACCCGCCCTACCCCGCACTGGGTGCCGCACTACCCCCGCCCAATAGCGCACCTACGGGCCTCCCCTCCCTGTTGGAGGATAAGGAAGGCTGCGTCCGCATCAGCATCTTCGTCCTCCAGCCTACGCCGACGCCGACGTTGATACTCATCCTCGCTGTCCTCGCTGTCGCTTGCCAGAACAGCCGCAGTCGCAGTCGCAGCCGCAGCCGTAGTCGCAGGCACAGCAGGCCACGAGTGGTTGGCCCCAACCGCCCCAACCGCAGAGAATCCGAGAAAAATAGAATACCAAAAAAGTCGCGAATACCCCCTGGTCACCCCCGCCATTGGCTGCACCCCTGATAACTATCTGACTAATCTTTAGGAGTTTTTCAGCGATTCTTGCGCAGGGCGGTGCAGCTCACCAGCGCGAGGCTAGCGGGCTGCTCGGGCTGATGTGTACCTTTGCCGGGGCGGGCGAGGGTGTTGTGAATTCTGGTCGCGTTGTGCCGGGACTGGCCTACTTAGTGGGGCTGTGATCAGCGAATAGCTATCGCGCTCAGCGGCCCAGGTTTTCAAAGTTTTGAATTTCGTGTCGGGCGCAGGACCCCCCTGCCAGTGCTAGTGCATGTGCTAGTGCCAGTGCTAGTGCTGATAATTTGCTTGATAGTGCTGGTATGGCTTGTGGGCTGTCCCTGCAACACAACAGCGTGCGACTCGTGTCACGTCAGACCATGTCAAATTTTCATGAAATGGGTACATTTTCCGGCCGGTTATCTGTCCAACCAGGACGGCAAGAGATGGACTGCCAGTTCTGCGCGGCTCCTTGTGTGGGCTTCTAACGTGTAATCAGGACATACACGCGTTGCCTTCATGTGTGGGCCGTTTCATGTGTGGGCGGTAATCACAGTTAACGGCTCAATTTCTGCATCTTTCCGACTGATTCTAGCTGCATTTGGCTGTGAAGGAGCCACTGGCACCAATGATCAGAAGACCTTGAAGTTGCTGTCACATGTGGACTGAACCCGTGTTGAACAAGCAATGTAAACCTCTGTTGCATGCTGATTTGAAAAATAGTTTTGATGCGCCTTTCACGCCGCGCTGGGTCCCGGCTGCCTATAGCCGTCGTGAATAGTGTCCGCGACGCTCCAGAACACGTCGCGTGTTGGGGGCCAGCCACCCGGCAAACCGCTGGAGCTGTCTGCACTCTAGTCAGGCCATCGCCAGCTCATCGCACCAATCGGCGGCCTCATCCGTTCAGAAATGAGTTAGATGTTATCTCTTGAGCCATGGGGGTGCAGCCAATGGCGGGGGTGACCCCCTACACCACCACAAAATTCCTGGTGAATTTTGGTTTTTTGGATTCATGGTGAGCTTGCCATGAGTGCAGAGTCACAGCATCCTGCTTAGTTAGTTAATTGCCGATTGGGGACATCTGGCCACAGCACGAGACACGGTCGAGTGGTTACATAGCCTCACAAACACATGGCATCGCTCAATGCTGCCTGTCAACTCGTGGCGGCCAGTCGCATTGTCACAGCTCGCCGATGAGCCTCCAACCCCTCCACCTCCGCCATCTTGGCGACAGCCGGGCCTAAGGCTTGCAACCCCGCAAACGTCAGGTTCTGAACGGTCATCTTCTTCTGGAATGTGTCCAACGACACGCCACTGCAAAGCAGCAGCAGCCAGCAGCACTTGTCACCAGCTCGGTGCGTCAGCCTCAGAGCAGCTTTACTTCCAAAGCCTCCAGCATTGGGCCTCTTCCAGTTAACAGAGTCATCAATGGCCACAACAATGACAATAGCAACCAAAGCAACCTGGCTCATGACCCCATTTGCTGGCCATCTCTTAATGACTGCCATATGGGTGATTGGACCAAGGGAGTTGGCAGTGTCAGCCAGGCCTCACAGCCGGCCAGCGCACTTGCTTGGCCAAGCTACAATTCCCCAGCCAGACAGATATGACACAGCCACCTCACACAGCCAACGGCAACTCACTGCTGGCCTGCTGAGACTTGCCCACCTGTACATGCGTGCGTAGCCATAGGTGGGCAGCACATGGTTTGTCCCGCTTGCATAGTCCCCCACTGACTCCGGTGTCCACCTGCACGCATTCAGATCATGGCAGCTGGGCCAGGAGCAGGGGCAGGCCCAGAAGCATCATCAGGGGCAGGAGCAGCATCAGGGGCAGGAGCAGCAGCAGGGCAGGAGCAGCATCAGGGGCAGGAGCAGCAGCAGGGGCAGGAGCAGCAGCAGGGCAGGAGCGGCATCAGGGGCAGGAGCAGCAGCAGGGGCAGGAGCAGCAGCAGGGCAGGAGCAGCAGCAGGGGCAGGAGCAGCAGCAGGGCAGGAGCGGCATCAGGGGCAGGAGCAGCAGCAGGGGCAGGAGCAGCAGCAGGGCAGGAGCAGCAGCAGGGGCAGGAGCAGCAGCAGGGGCAGGAGCAGAAGCAGGGCAGGAGCAGCAGCAGGGGCAGAAGCAGAAGCAGGGTAGGAGCAGCAGCAGGGGCATATCTGTATCCACCATCACTTCTGCATGATCACACCGGGAGAGGGAGGGTTTGAACCCCCTACCTGCCGAGGAACAGGGAGCCAGCATTGTTGATGAGGGGCACCCAAGCCTCCGCATCCTCTGTGTTGATGATCAGGTGCTCGCTGGCGTACAGGTTAGCAAAGTCCACTGCCTGGTCCCTGCTGGCTACCTGCACGCTCACAGGAAGAATCACACAAAGAAGGGAGAGACGGGTGAGGGGCTGACAGGCTGAAGGCTCGAGCTATGTGTGATGACCATGGCTATGTGTGATGACCATGGCTAGATCAGGGTCAAGGCATGATCATGATGTCAAGGCATACATCAAGCTCATAGCCAACCCCTTCCCCTGCTACCCCTTCCTCACTCTCCACCTCCCCCCTTGCATGCTGACCCGCCTGTACTGCAAAGCTGTGTGACAGGGCCTTGCGAGCCGTGGCGTTGCGAGGCAGGGCGTCACACTGCCTGCTGAGCTCAGCCTCGATGGCAGTGATGTCAGCACCGGGCAGGGCCAGGAGCACCACCTACAGCCAGGCAGCCAGCCCTTGTCAGGGAGACAGTGGATCAGTTCAGCTCTGGTCAGCCCTAGTCGCCGTGTGAGCCACACCAAGCTGCCACCACTAGGTTTAGGCAGCCCGCTTGCCCCCTGAGCAACACCAGCCGCACCAGTTTTTGGTGCGGCATTGGTATGGAGAGACAGTGCCAGTGGCAGTGTGGGGTCAGCAGTGAAGCACACCAGCAACCAGGGGCATGGGATGTACAGGGTAGGCCATGTGTTGTTGTGTCATGCCATGTTGCCCTCAACCCAAGGATCTCACAAGCACAGCAGGCTTTGTCACCACTGAGCACGTCTTGCTCGAGTGAAGCATGCCAGAGTCTGCATTCTGTGTCGTGATTGAGCCTGCACAGGCCAGCCTGCAAGCCAGCTTGTCGGTCAGCCTGCCAGACGACCTGCCATGCAGTTTGCCAGCCAGCCTGCCAGTTTAGGCTGCACGGGCCAGCTTGCATGGGCCAATTTTCAAGGTGTTGGTGAGGAGGTACCAGCTGGCAGACACAGCAGAGGGGCACCTGCCTGTGAGTCCGGTCCATGTTCAGCTTGCGACAAGAGGTCTGCTGCCACATGAGCTGGGTTGGCACCGGCGTCAGCCACCACCAGGACCTCACTGGGGCCTGCTGGCATGTCAATGGCTACCTGAGGCAGGCAGGCGGGCAGGCAGGCAGGCAGGCGGGCAGGCAGGCAGGCAGGCAGGCAGGCAGGCAGGCAGGCAGGCAGGCAGCTTGCGGAGGTTGCCTGAGCTGTCAAACACTGCCCTTGCTTACACCTTGCCCACCTCTCCTTCTCCACCATCCCTTTCCCTCCCTCCCTCCCCTTCATTGCTCCTCCCTATCCCTCCTCCCTCTCGCACTCCACCTCCCTCCCCTTAGTCCCTTCTCCCTCTGCCTTCTCCCATGCACCTCACCATGGCCTCACTGTTCTGCAGCAGCATCTTGGCCGCAGTGACGTACTGGTTGCCCGGACCACAGATCTTATCCACCTTGGGGCAGCTGGCCGTGCCCCAAGCCATGGCAGCCACAGCCTGTTGCAGCAAAACAACGGTCGCAACACAATCAGCTGGAGGGGGTGCCCACTGCCAACACCTGTTACCTCACATGTACCCAGCCATAGGGAGGTAGTACGCATGCACAAGGTGCACGTCGTTGCAAATGCTGCAAACGCTGTAAGTGCTGCCATCAGCATATGGGTGACCCTCGCTAAGCACCCACTATCCAACTGCGCCCCTCCAGCTTCTGCAGTCAAACTCTCTCTGCAGCATCCTGCTCCTCCCCCTCTCCCGCACCTGAGGCCACCCGCCTCCCGCCTGTGGGTGACCCTGGCTACGCACTGCCTATCTGGCTGTGCCTCAACACCATGTGGTTGGACCTTGCCAGACATAGGCTGCATGGCTGCAACGCCCATTCCCTCACCTGGGCCCCCCCGGCCTTCAAGATGTGGGTGACCCCGGCCTTGCGGGCGCAATACAGCACCTCGGGCGTGATGGAGCCGTCGGGCCGCGGAGGGGTGGCCAGCACAATGGTGCTGCAGCCAGCTATGGCGGCCGGGACGGCCATCATGAGGGCGCTGGAGGGCAGGACTGCGGTGCCGCCAGGGACGTACAGCCCCACTGCACCTGAGGCCCCAGACCAGCAGTCAGGCCAGCAGTCAGACCAGCAGCCAGGCCAGCAGTCAGGCCAGCAGTCAGGCCAGCAGCCAGGCCAGCAGTCAGGCCAGCAGTCAGGCCAGCAGTCAGGCCAGCAGCCAGGCCAGCAGCCAGGCCAGCAGTCAGGCCAGCAGTCAGGCCAGCAGTCAGGCCAGCAGTCAGGCCAGCAGTCAGGCCAGCAGCCAGGCCAGCAGTCAGGCCAGCAGTCAGGCCAGCAGTCAGGCCAGCAGTCAGGCCAGCAGTCAGGCCAGCAGTCAGGCCAGCAGTCAGGCCAGCAGTCAGGCCAGCAGTCAGGCCAGCAGTCAGGCCAGCAGTCAGGCCAGCAGTCAGACCAGCAGTCAGACCAGCAGTCAGGCCAGCAGTCAGGCCAGAAGCGGCAGCCAGTGCCATGGTTTTTTCCCTCTGCTGCTGCAGCAATGGCAGCAGCGAAACACCTTCCTGTTGGATCTCACCCCACTGGCCCTCTCTTGTGCACCAGCTTGCCCCACCTCACCCGCTGTTGCTATGCTGAGGCCCCGCTGAGGCTGTCCTGGTTTGCCCTGCTGCTCCAGTCCCCTGCCTATCTGCCCCTGCTGCTGCTGCTCCTCCTCCCACTCCACTGGCCCTCTCTGATGCAATCTACCGGGTGAGGTGGGCATCAGACGCAGAGACACAGGGTGCAGGACAGCTACTCAGCCAGTGGCAGTGGCAGTGGCAGCCGGTAGGTCAGCACCTGGCAGCAGCTGATAAATGCCACTGGCTGTGCTGTCTTGGCAACAAATCAGGGGGATAGGGGCCAGGGGCCAGGGGCTAAAGGTGACAGGAGGCAGGGGCTAAAGGTGACAGGAGGCAGAGGGGGGCGAGGGGTGAGAGGGGTGCGAGGGGTGCGAGGGGTGAGAGGGGTGTGAGGGGTGAGAGGGGTGTGAGGGGTGTGAGGAGACAGAGGTAAAGGGGACAGGAGACAAGGGGCCAAGGGGCGTACTCTAGCCTGAGGTCTGCAGTGGGTTTGCTTTGTAGGCAATGGAGGGACAAGGGTCGGCAGCAGCCCCCACAGCACAGCACAGGTGTGCACAGCCTTCAAATGCCAGCACTCCCAACATGCCAGCCTAGGCTGTGGCAGGGTCTGACGGCACAGCCAGTGGCAGCTCCTGGCATGTGATGCCTCTGATGAGAGGGGGCGCCAGACTGGGCTGTTGGGGCGGCAGCAGGAGGAGCTTGTAGCTGTCGCCTGTGCTACCCTGTGCTGCACACAGCTGCGCCCTGAGGCTAGGCAGAGCTGCTGCAGGCCCCACTGGGAGCGCTGGGAGTGTTGCGCTGGGCTGATGCCAGGGCGACATATCGCCCCAAAGGCAGCCAGCCTGAGCCTGTGCATGTGATTGCACCTGCCAGCCTTGCGCTGAACTTGCGCCAGGTTGGAGAAGCAGGGGGTGGCATGCGGCGTCATTACATCATCACATCACATGGCATGTGCCACCATGCGGCATACACAAGCCAGGCAAGCATGGCAGGGTCTGATGGGTCATAATGCCCACACCCACACTTACTGAGCCCGCCTCAGCAAAGGCTGCCCATGCCTAGACAAACTGGCAAGGCTGTGGGCGCCCAACGACTGCAGCCTGCTGCTGCCCCAGCAAGTCCCACACACTCTCTCACACTGACGCTTGGATGGGAGAGGACGGGGGAGAATAATGAAAACACTGGACAAGCTGCTGGAATGGCATTGCTTACCTATGGGGCGTGCCACACGACGGCATACCACGCCTGGCATGGTCTCCACCTCCAAAGGGCTGCTGCGCTGAGCCTCATGGAATGCCTTGATGTTGTGGTAAGCCGTGTCAAATGCTGTTGTCACCTCCGCAGGCAATGTTGGCTCAGGCAGCTCCTGTGTGTACGCAATGCAAAGCATGCCTGCTTCAGACGGCTGAAGCAGTGCTTCACATGCGCATGTGTACAGCTCTGTGCTGCTTGCATAGGCCATGCATAGCTACATGCTATGTACTGGACAGGAACTATGGACAACAGGCTGGGCACTGAGTGACCAGGGGTCCGCCCATGTGTGCAAGGCGGAGGCTGCCTGACCTCTATGGGCACGCAGACGCTGCTGAGCTCCACGCGGTCGAACTTGGCAGTGAATTCCCTCACCGCCACGTCGCCTTCCTGCCGCACCTTCTCCACGATGGGGGTGACCTGCGATGGGGCAAATATGCCACAAGCACTTGCCGTCTGACTTCATGCCTTTGGCAGAAGCATCCATAGCTACTCACCGTATTGAGAATCGCGGTGAAATCAATGCGTGGCCGCTGAAGCAGTGCCTTAATTTCAGGGGCTGACAGCGCTTCATAGCGATACAGCTTTAATGACTCCACGGCATTGAGTATCGCAGACATCTGGACCTGGCGCGTCTGGCGTAGCCGAACCGCAAGCCGGCACACAACCGGCCTACCGTGAACCAAAGTACAGGCAGCTTCGGGCTTGCTGGTGCTGCAATGCAACGATGCTAGCCGTCGATCGCAAAACAGCATTGTCCAAGCCGGCAGCCCTGCCTGGCACTTTGACAAAGCAGGCAGGTACTAACCCACAGCAAGAACTCCCCGTTACGCTCCCTACTGCATGTGGTCAAGCTTTCTGCATGTTCATGGAGTTTATGAGTAGCACTGTGGCAACAATGTGGTCAGGGTGGTCCTTGGCTGCCACAACCTTGCTCATGAGTCATGATAGTAGAGCTCACTACATTCCAAGGCTAGCTATGACCAGTTTCATCATCAGCTGCTACTTTCGAAAGGGAGCCCAGTGAAAGCCTAGTGGTATTCACATTGAGGTAATCCACAGGGAACAACCTGTTCCATGCTGTAACATGGGCAGCGGACGTGTCCAAAATAAGGCCTGGTCGCGCCCTAATGGGAGTTACTTTTAACCACTGGTGCACAGCCAATTCCAGCCTTACATTATTCTCTATCCATAGCTCGACTACTCATTGCAATTGTAAGATGCGCCAATGCGAACGGTGTCCATGTGCATGCCAGCGTTATCAAGCTGCTACATGACGTTAAACACTATGGTGATCCCCAAGATGCAGTCACGTCAACATCGATGCATGCTAGATGTAAACCTCGCTTCCACATGCCGACACCTCGCTACCAACACCCAACAGCCTCGAGGCACAGCTGCACGACAATTCCGACCGATGCTACATGGTCGGTTGCCTATGCGAGGCAGCAGCTACCACGGTGCAAACGCACCATTTTCTATTGAGAAGACACAACGAAAAAGACAAGGCTGTGTGTCAGCTCATTTCCAGCTCCTTCCCAACGTCATGGCACTCACTCTCGGCTCCTAGAAGCCATACTGGCCACAAGAAGCACATATGAGGTTAACGGCCACCTGCAGCTGATGATGGTGATCTGGTCATGGAGGTGAAGATAGTTGTGACGATATGGTTGCTGCAAGAATAGAAGCAATGCAAAACGACCTACTGTCAACACCATACTCGCAGCACTGTCTCTCGCAACACACCCCTCTCTGGCTCTACCATACCTTAGCTGTGGCGGTGTCTGCAGCCTGTGCGGCAGCTATAGAGCATCAATATATGCAGTGACAATGCAGGCTACCCTGACCGCACCAACCGCCTTATCCACCACTCATCCATCACTCACACATAAGGGAATAACCCCCCTGCCAAAGCTTTCCTGACCTCACCCCATGCACACATGCCCATGTCGCACTGCTGTCCTGGTGCACACCATTCAACACACCGGTCAACCCTAACTCTGCTTAGCCTGTCCCGATGGCGTGGGCTTACTGCCACTGCCTAATGACACGCTATCACGCGCGATCGCCGCAACCGCCATAACCGCCATGTCTCCGGCTGTTTAGCACTGGAGGTGACACTCTCCATGACTGTCTTCCACCATGTGGCATGTGCACCCATGCATGCTGCCCACTTCATTGGCCACATGTGAACCCTACCCTCCTTGGGCCTGTGCCCATGTGCATGGGTGCTCCTCATCTGCATGGACACCAAGCCACCATTACCGGCAGGGACCCCAGGGTATCAGTGGCTGCAGTGGGCTTCCACCACCTGTGCCTCCTAAATGAATGTCAATGTCAATGTTGATCAAATGGTTAGCGGGCAGTCGATCAGTTGTCAATGGTCAGCATGGTTGCGTATCAAAGTTCTGAATAGCATTAGTCTTGTCGCCAGGGACAAGAAGGGAAGGGAAGGGTTGTCCAAGAGTGCGTTGCTGCCCCTCAATGGGTAGAGAGGGCAGCACTAGCTCACAGCACAGCGTCTCAGCCAGCCGGCCTGCATGCATGCCCAGCTTCCTGCCAGCTTCCTAGCACATGCAATGGTAGGGCAAAACGTCTCCCCTGCGTTCCTTGCCATCGATGATCAGGCGTTGCCAGCCATGCTGTCACCGACAGTGGTGGGAAACAATTAGAGCGGAAAGCAAGCAGCAAACCCACCATCAGCCATGTGATATTGCCCATGCCAGGATTGAATGGCTTGCAAGGGGCGCCAAGCAGAGCTGCCACAGGTGGCCAGCACAGGGCAGCGCATTTAAGTCGGGCACGTCATGCAACGTATAGTACAGGCAATGTGTGACACGATGTGCATGGCTCATTCAGGTGTGAGGTGGGGTGAGGTGGAGTGATTGTGTCAAGTTCTGGGTCAGCACCCAGGTTAGGGTCATAAACAAGGTCGTGGTCAAGATACAGGTCACACTGCAAGTCAAGGTGGAGGTCGAGTCAGTCAAAGGGCTGCTGCTGCTGCTGCCTGCTGCTGCTGCTGCTGCTGCTGCTCTGTTGGCAGGACCCCAAGTGCCCATGTCGCAAGGCTAGCAGCGATGCCATCCCGCTACTTGGGTCTGACCGCGATGCCCCCAGCTGTGCACACCCTGCACACTCAGCTGTGTGCTGCGGCGGGGCAAGGGCTCCAGCTCCCCTCCTACCTGCCTGCACATGATACTACGGTGCAGGGCAGCCGCTCCCCCGCTCTCCTCCTACTGCCCGTCACCATCCGCTCACAGCTGAGGTGTGTGAGTCTGCTGCCAGCCATCAGGGTCCTGTCAGTCAGGCGTCACGCAAGGCGCTACCTGCCACCTCTGATGCGGCAGAGGAAGCCACAGTAGCCTGCCGGCGTTTGTGGGGCTGCTGAGGCCGGCTGGGTCGCAGGTGGTGAGGCTGCTGCCACAACCGCTGGGGCGGGGGAAGGAGGTCTAGAGGCAGCCTGCACGAGAGGGGGGAAGAGCATGGAGGGGGAGGGGGGAGGGGGAGGGGGAGGGAGGGGCAAAGGGGAAGGCGAGGGGGAGGGTAGGGGAGAGGGAGATGGGGAGGGTAGGGGAGAGGGGGAAGGTGAAGGTGAAGGGGAGGGGTCTGGCTTGGTGGCTGGCGAGGGAAATTGTGCGGGTGATGGTGCTGGTGAAGAGGGCGAGGGCGAGGGCGGGCGAGCCGGAGAGGGTGAGGGAGAGCGAGTTGGCGAGGGTGGCTGTGGGGGCGAGGGTGATGGCCGAGGGGAGGGCACAATGATGGGCGAGGGCGAGGGCGAGGGCGAGGGCGAGGGCGAGGGCGAGGGCGAGGGCGAGGGCGAGGGCGAGGGCGAGGGCGGGGGTGAGGGTGAGGGTGAAGGTGTGGGGATGGGCGAGGGCGAGGGCGAGGGCGAGGGCGAAGGCAAAGTGGGAGGGCTCCACCCTTGAGGGTTGGTGGCCTGTGCAGGGACCAAAAAGTGGTTTGGGCAAAGCCCAGTTATCATCATCGTCATCGTCACCATCGTCATCCTCATCCTCATCATAGCATCGCATATGCCTCTCCAGCATTGCTACTGGTGATCATAGCTAGTGTGAGTTGTGTGTGATTGTGCGAGCCACTTTGCCACCAGCTTCTGCCCAGCTACCCTCCGGCCTTTTTCTGCCTAGTGATCAGTAGTAAATGCATGGATCAAGGGGCATGACAGCGCTTGTAGTGTAGTTGAATCCGGCCTTGCTGCCCCTGCCCACCTGACCTGACCTGTCCTGGCCTGACCTAACCTCAAAAGATAGTCCAGCTGGCTGCTAGCACCATTTCCCTGCCTTGCGTGCGGCTGTCGCGTTGTAAGCATACGCTGTGGCCTGGGACGCAGTCGTGACTTGGGCATTGCGTCAGGTGGTGCTCTGTGTTGTGTGACACGTACCTGGTCCCTGCTCTTGCTTACTACACACACCATGTGCAAACCACCCTCCTCTGAGACGCCGTTACTTACCGGTGAGGAGGGGGAAGAAGCGGGGGAGGGGGAGGGGCTTGGCGGAGATGTCCTGGGCGATGGTGAGGGGGAGGAGGAAGGGGAGGGGGAGGGGGAGGGGGAGGGGGAGGAGGAAGGAGAGGGGGAAGGGGAAGGAGAAGGGGAAGGACGGGGGCTGCTGCTGGGAGAGGGGGAGGGGGAGGGAGAAGGGGAGCGTGGGGAAGAGCTGTCTGGTTGTCCACTAAAGCTGGCCACCTGGACAACAGCATCAGCAGCATACAAGCAAGACCAGTGGCAGGGGCCGTGGTGAGTTGCTGATGCGAGGCTGCCATGTACGCATGACAAACCCTCTTCATGACAAACCATCTTTTTGTGTGTCTGACAAGACTCGAACCCCTGACCTTCTGACCATCAGCATACCAAGTTGCCCTGTCGCCCATCAAGCCAGCCTGGGCCTGACCTCAAGCTTGCCCCTGCCTCGCCCCTTGCCTTGCCCCTGCCACGCCCTTGCCTGGGATTGATTAGGACCCATGCATGGTTGGTGCAACCTGGAGGTACCTCACCTTTTGCTCTGCTGCTTTGGGGGGTTGCTTGTTTAGGTCATAAGGGTACTGGCTCCGCAATGAGCTGCACATCATCGCCCATGCGCATGCACCACCACTGGGGTTGGACAATCCTGTCATGTACTGTCAGGTTGGGACTGACTGATCTGGCCAACAGACCCATGCACGTGCACTTTGCCAACTGACTCATGCACATGCACCCATGCGCATGTGAAATAGTATGGAAAGTATTTGCCTGCTGTACTGAGGCTGACCTGGGCTCCTGCCTTGCAGCCACCAGCCCCACTGACCTGGGTTTCTGCACTGCGGGGTTCAGTGAAACATCGAAGTTCGAGGGGCAGCCCACCTCCTGGTATTCTATGCCCACCACCCCTTTCTTGGGGTCAGCAAACTACAGGTGAGGGCGGGCAAAGGATAGGTTGGGTGGGCATGGCTGTATCATCACCACCATCATACTGGGTCATGTCGAGCACATGCCCGCACATGGCATAGCAAAAAAGGTGTTGCTTGCCACAGTACCCGTGGTGGTTAGGCAGTTGGAAAGGATGGCAGGGTGGTGGGCCTTAAGGTCTGAGAAAGGTGTGCACATAGCATGGAACACTTCAAAAAAACAGATTTTATACAGGTAGAAGCCTCAGAAACTATGATTAAAACATTACGTTTCAAGTACGGCTCAAGTACGTCTAAAAGTACGTCCCACCCCATCAATCTCGCATCAAAAGCATATGATCGACATTGTCGACTGTTGAGGTCTCTCATGACGATCGAGAGACATCTGGAAGCGTTATCCATCGTGAATTGCTGGCACTTTCGAAGGACAAAAAACGATTCGGGATAGGGAATCGATCGGGAGAGTACGGTAGGCAGGCTGGCGCTCGAGGAACTTGAGGTACCAGCAAAGGATGTCTTTGATGCCCACACATTGATAGTGGCTCAGTTGGTAACAGGTAATACCGCCTAAAAATATTATGATGTCCAGTCACGCTCCCAGATGACAATGAAGGCTGTATGCCTTGGTGCCTATCAGCTGTTAACTTGTCAGAACAGTGGGCGTGGCGTGCCCGCATCAAGCGAGCGTCGAACATGGCACATTGAGATTATATGAGTATTGAGGCTGTGTGTGGCAGCGACGTCGCTGCATGCGAATGCCATGAACTGATGATGGCATGACATGGGATATGGGACATCAGCCTATCCGTGTGGCTGCGACACACAAACACCACACCGTGTTTTTGTGTCCGATGTCAGGGATCAGGTCAACACTCAAATGGGATGCGGAGGATGCGGTGCAGGCAGGTGGTGTGCGACTCACTCAAATGCGACAGCGGCTGTTAGGGATGGAGAGGATGGACACAGGACATCAGCCAAAAGCCACAATGCAATGCTGCAACACATTGGCTGCAACACATCAGTACTCATGAATTCTACAGACGGGGTTGTTTAGGTTTGTAGCAGTGGATGTAGGGTGGGTAAAGCAGGGGCTGCAGGGGAAGTGAGGCCAAGCGTGGATGGGTGCGTGTAGTGCGGTGGGTGTCACGAGGTGTGAGGTGTGAGGTGTGAGGTGTGAGCAGCAGTGGCCACAGCACTTGCCCTTCCTCTCTGCCTGCTTTGGGGTAGGGGTGCAAGGGGGGTGGGGTGGGGTGAGGTGGGGGCCCATGGCAGGAGCAGCAGGGGCAGCAGCACTTGCCCTGCTTCGCTGCTTGCAGTGGGGTGGGGGTGTAAGAGCATGGCATGTGTGGGAACCAAGGCAGGGGCAGCAGGGGCAGTAGGGGCAGCAGGGGCAGTAGGGGTTGCACTGCCTGCCTGCCTGCCTGCACGCTCACCCTCTTGAATGCCCAGATCCCAATGTCCAAATGGTCCATGTCGCCGCAGCACCAGCGCTTGTTGGAATGTACGTTGTTATCTTTGTAACAAGGGCTGCAGGCGGCACGGCATCCATTGTGGCAGCGGAGCAGCAGAAGACACGGACAGGATAGCAGCGGCAGCGGCAGCGGCAGCGGCAGCGGCAGCAGCAGCAGCAGTGGTCGTTCATTGCATTAATGCCAGGGTCACAGGCAAAGACTGGGTAGAACAGGACAGAACACAGCAGCAGCAGCAGGACCAGCAGCAGCGGCAGCAGCAGCAGTGGAGGGCCATCAGCCTACCAGGTGTCAGTGATGACCACTGTGACGGGGTCCTGGTTGAAGCACTCCTTGGTGCGGTCAATCTGTGCAACAAGGGCCACTCCAGGACAGGCAGTGACAGCACCAGTATGCTCCACACCGTCATCGTGATGGTGGTGATGGTGATGGTGATGGTGGTGGTGGCAGCTGCAAACCAGCATTTGTGAGCATCAGCAACGGGTGAGCTTTACTGGAGCCCCTCGTTATGCTCGACACGCTGCTGGCGCCCAACAATGAGACATTGCATAGGCACAGCATTGGTGTGGGCCAGGGGAAGGGTCAGGCGGCAGTGGGGTGGGGCAGGGGAGGGATGAGACAGCGGTGGGACATGTAGGGGCATGGGACGGGCGAGGGTGGTACCAGGAAGCTGCCCACTGGGCAAGCGTGTAGCTCAAATGGTGAGGTTTGTGAGAGGTGTAAATAGTGTGACAAGTGCGAGAGGTGTGAGGAGCGTCAGGGATTGAAGGAAGTGAGCAGCGTGCGGTGGGATGTGTAGTTTGGGTCAAGGCGAGAGCAGGTCACCCCCAAAGTGCTAAGTGTGAGGAGGAGTGTGAGAAGGAGTGTGAGGAGAAGTGTGAGGAGGTGTGGGCAGGGGTCCCACCTGGGCACCAAAGTTGTCCCGCACCACCATGGGCTTGCAGCGGATCTGGTAGCAGCGCCTGTGAGCACCACCAGCAGGTCAACGCTTGCCGCCTCATGAACAACCCCACATGCAGCTGGGTGAGCGAAGCACAAGAGACAGCCCGGGACACAGCATCCACCATTCCAGCAGGAGCAGCAGTGCAGCAGAAGCACAGCATTTGGCAGGAGCAGCAGCAGTGGCAGATGAAGAAGCCACCACGGCAAGAGCTGCAACAAGGCACAGCAGCAAAGAGGGAGTACTACAGTGGCAGCAGCAGCAGTGGCGGTGCCTTGCAGAGGCAGCACAGAAAGAGCACAAGCCAAGGCAGGTGGGACAGCGTGTGCCATGTTGTCTTGCCATGCCAGGTATACACAACAGTAGCTTTGTCACAGGTCAACATGCTTGCATGCTCGCATGCTTGCATGCATGCTTGCTTGCCTTCCCTCCCTGCCAGCCCTGGGTGTCCTGCTGTCGGCCCTGGTGGCCCCACTCCTCCCTCACACATGGTCACACTGGGCCAGGGCAGTCACACGGCCAGGCAGGCTGGGCCGGCGCCCGGCTGCTGCGGCTGCGCGACACACGGCCCCCGCCAGCAGCAGCAGGCAGGTGAGCTGCAGGGGGAGGGGTGGGGCAGGGGGCGGGTGCACTCTCCTGCACCTACAGCTACCCTGCAGCTGCCTTAGCTCAGGGCCACCCCACCACCTAGGCAATGCAACCTAGCAGTGTCCACCCCTCCACATGAGGCCAACAGCTTGTAAGGTCATGCCCACCACCAGCCACACAAAGCAGGGGTGGTCACTCCTCCCAACACCGTCACATCCATCACATAAGCACTCCCAACACCACCACATCATCAGTCAACACAGCATGATCACACCTGCAGCTGCAGCTCTCTGCCTAGCTCTGCGCCACATTGACCCACCCTCTCCCATCTCACACCAAGGACCCAGCCTCCTAACCACCTAACCACCTAACCACTCACCCGCAGCTGCCACTGTAGCGAGGGTGGCCATCATTCAGGGCCGCTACCATCCAGTTCTGGTTGCCACCGAACCTGTTGCCCAAGTAGCCTGGGCAGAGGAGGGCAGAGGAGGGGAGGGCAGGTGAGCAGGGCCATGGTGAGCTGCCCTTGCCCTGCCCAGGCCATAGGCTGGGGGTGTGCAGGCGGCGGTGAGGCTGCGCCCTACTCACCATACATGCAGGAGCCAGAGTGGACGGACATCCTGCAGCCGGCCAGGGTATGGGTGCACAGTGCCAGTGCAGGCACATCAGTGTTATGAAGAGTGACCCAGATCTCGCTCAAGGGACACAGTAGGTGGCGCCTGATCTGGCTGCACCAAAGCCATGCGGAGGGCAGTGGAAGGTCTGATCTACACGACCTGAGCCCTCAAGCAGTGCTGTAAGAGGGTTTGACTGGACTAGCTTATCCAAGCTGGGCTGAAGAGGTGCAGGTGCTTTACTTGAGCACATGGTGTCAGCTGTTGTTTATGACACTATGTCCACAATAGAACCTTGCTGCTGCTGGCACTTCATGCAACCACCCACCAGGCAGCGTCGTCATACCAGGTGGCACGACCCGTCTTCCATGCCGCCACACCAGGCAGCCAGCATGCAGCCAGCATGAGCGCATGGAGACCAATGGCCATGCCCCTCCATGCTGCCAGGTGGTGCGGTCTTGGTGTGGAGCTGCTGCGTTGTGCTTGTTCACGGCGCGTCAGTGGCGTCATGAGCTTCATGTAGCGCTGGGTCGATGGTCCGAGCGGGATAGACACGTCCTGGCTGCGTCTGCGCAGGGCAAGGCCCATCAAACTTTACCGCCCAGCCGCCTGTCAGGTAAACCGTCGCGCACACTTTCGCGATGCCCGTGATAGCCGCGACGCCGTCATCTACCGCAAAAGGAAAGCTAACGAGCTAAGAGCCGGCATTCGGCAGTTTGATTCGAGAAAGTCGCCTGCAGCATCTGATTCCCGATTACATTGGAGCAAGTTAGGCTGGCAGCGACGATTGTGGGTTGAGGCGCCTCACAGATCGGGCGGCTCGTCGATGATCCAGCGGCGTGCAGCGGCTTGCGTTAAATGCGGCGCACAAGCAATCCGGTTCTGCCGTCAACGCACCAGTATGGCAGTAGGTGTGGCGTGGTGCTGCCGCCAGGCGCTGGCAACTACAGCCGGGTCCTCCTCGGAAAAGCCTTTTGTAGACAATCGGTCCGTCGCGTAACAAGTCTTCTGATCTGCGTGAGTGGGTACGCAGGTGAGCAGCCCGCGATCTTGATTCGGCGCGAGTGAGATACTCCTCAGGGGGCACCGTAAAAAGTGAAAGGCCCCCCGCCCGCCTGCCTGAGCCAGTGCCTCACCGCCCACCTCCCTCCCAAGCCCAGCAGCTGTACCACGCTGCTACAGTCACCGCCCTTGATGAAAGTCGAGCTGCAGAGAGGCAGCGGTGTGAAGCGGGGTGCCACTGTGCCAGGCTAGACTGAGCTTTTATTTCGATTACAACGCTTGCTTGGCTACATCGCGTACATCGCGTGATAGTTAAGAAGAAGCGGAAGAGCACCGCCAAGCAGAAGAAGGGCCCGGCAAAGAAACTGAAAGGTGAGCTACGTGAGTTACGTGAGTTACGCGTTGTGTAATAACCCGTCGCTCCTGTTGGTTCCATCGCAGCGTCTCGTTCCCCTTAAGGAAAACAACGACAGGAGCGCCGGTATGGCTGGGCAACGAGCAGACGCCAAGTGAAAGGCCGCCCCCGCCCTTGTGTGTCCCCGCACTGTTTGTGTCCCCGCACTCTTCGTGTCTTGGCCTGTCATAGTGGCCTGTCAAAATGTTGATTGTGCTTGGTCGCAGGTCATCAAAGTCCTGGGTGGCTGCAAAAAGACCAAGCGCAAGCTAATGGCGCACTTCCAGCTGAGGGTTGAAGTGCACTCCCAGCTCCGAGTCATCGCCTCACTATTTGTAATGCGTATACTTCTGACCTGCCTGGTTGGCTACCCCACCCCGGGGTATGCCCGTGCACCCACACCTCCAGCCGTGCAGCCCCCCCAAGCCCCTGATGCACCCCTCTTACCCCCACTCCCCCCCCCGCGCCCCTGCCCAGCCAGCCCCTGCCCAGCCTGCCAGCATGGAGTTGGACTGTGACCAGAGCCCGAGCCAGTCACGCAGCCCACCCCAAGGCGCTACGGCGCCCGTCTGGCAGCCCTTGCACCAGCAGCACCCACAGGCCCTCCCTTGCCCCTTGACAGCGTGATGCTCAGGCAGCTCAAGGACTTCAGCCAGTTCTTCGCCAACCCTATTTCCCTGACTGTCTACAACCAGCTGCAGCGGCAACTTGTGCGCCCAAGGCAGCACCGCCACCTCATGCTCATGCCCGTCTTTGAGGACCCCAGCAACCAGGCGCTGCTGGCCAAGCTGCAGGAGCTGGGCAGCATCAAGCTGAGGGGTGACGCCAACACCATTGAAGCGCACTCCATGCAGCTGGCGGTCAGCATGCAGCAGCACTTTGACAACCCAGGCAAGTGATGGTGGTGCATAGACTCTGCCCTGACCCTGACCCTGACCCTGACCCTGACCCTGACCCTGACCCTGACCCTGACCCTGACCCTGACCCTGACCCTGACCCTGACCCTGACCTGATACATGAGCCGACCCGACCCGACCCGCGCCGCGCCGCGCCGCGCCGCGCCGCGCCCCGCCCCGCCCCGCCCCGCCCCGCCCCGCCCCGCCCCGCCCCGCCCCGCCCCGCCCCGCCCCGCCCCGCCCCGCCCCGCCCCGCCCCGCCCCGCCCCGCCGCCCCGCCCCGCCCCGCCCCGCCCCGCCCCGCCCCGCCCCGCCCCGCCCCGCCCCGCCCCGCCCCGCCCCGCCCCGCCCCGCCCCGCCCCGCCCCGCCCCGCCCCGCCCCGCCCCGCCCCGCCCCGCCCCGCCCCGCCCCGCCCCGCCCCGCCCCGCCCCGCCCCGCCCCGCCCCGCCCCGCCCCGCCCCGCCCCGCCCCGCCCCGCCCCGCCCCGCCCCGCCCCGCCCCGCCCCGCCCCGCCCCGCCCCGCCCCGCCCCGCCCCGCCCCGCCCCGCCCCGCCCCGCCCCGCCCCGCCCCGCCCCGCCCCGCCCCGCCCCGCCCCGCCCCGCCCCGCCCCGCCCCGCCCCGCCCCGCCCCGCCCCGCCCCGCCCCGCCCCGCCCCGCCCCGCCCCGCCCCGCCCCGCCCCGCCCCGCCCCGCCCCGCCCCGCCCCGCCCCGCCCCGCCCCGCCCCGCCCCGCCCCCCGCCCCGCCCCGCCCCGCCCCGCCCCGCCCCGCCCCGCCCCGCCCCGCCCCGCCCCGCCCCGCCCCGCCCCGCCCCGCCCCGCCCCGCCTCGCCCCGAACTGCAGAGCGCTTTGTCAAGCTGTACGCCAAGGCAGGCAGGGCCCGGCTAGGCTGGAGCGCGGAGGAGGCGCAGCTGTTCATCGAGATGGCTTGCGGGTATGGCATCAACGCCCAATGCTCAGAGCTGCAGGCCGCCACCCTGGACAAGGGCCATGTGGCTGACCTGATAGAGGAGGCCGACAAGCACCGCCGTCTGCTGGGCATGAAGAAGCAGGGTTCCTTGCAGGGACACCCTGCCCCTACCCTGCGGCATGCGACATGCAGTGCATGTGTGCTGGTGGCTAGAGCAGTGGCAGCATGCCCCCACCCCCTCTGTGCCAGGGCAGCCAAAGCATGGCAAGCGTAGGGGTGGTCCCCGGACCGTGACCTGCCCACCCCCCTTCACCCTCACCCCCATGGCCAGGGTAGGCCTTCACTTCATCAAGCTGGTCAGTAGGGTGCTGCATGGGGTGTGCAAGCAGCTGGGGCTGACTAAGGAGTCTAAACCTTCACCTCAGAGCCAGCACTGAGCCACAACTGGGCCAGGTGGTTCAACACGCGCAAGCTTCGCAACAAGGGGTTTCAGTTTGAGAGTACTGTGGAGACAGACGGTGTCAGTGTGTGTGTGCAATACACGCGCCCACTCCCCCCTCATCCAGCCCCACCCTCAGCTGCCAGCAGCAGCAGCAGCGGCCCATGCAGTGGGAATCCCCCACATAGGCAGGGGCATAGCTGAGACGCGTGAGTATGTGTTTGACCCAGACACACAGATTGGGGTGGGCATCGACCCCGGCGTGACCCAGGCAGTCAGCGCAAGGACGAGAGGTCAGGCCAGCTGGTAGCAGACCAGCTGGCCCGGTGGAAGCTGACCAAGGGTCAGGTGAAGCAGGCCAGTGGTCTGAACAATGCCCGCCGTGACACTGAGCGGTGGCTGGCTCCAATCAAGCCCCACCTCCAGCACCTGGCAGCAGCAAGCTCAGCCGGCACCTCCCTGGAGGCCAACCTGAAGCACATCACCGTCACCCTGGCCACCTGGGATGCGGTGTGGGAGGTGTACCTGGACCCCAAGTGGGCACGAAAGCGGCTGCGGCTGTACGGAGCCCAGGACCGGGAGCTGGAGCAGTTCTTCAAGAAGGTGAGGGTGGGTAGTAGTTGTTACACTAAGGAGGTAGGGCTCGGGTGGATACAAGCCAACCTCCAAAGGTAAAAGACTTAGGAGAGAACAGAGAGAAAGGGAAAAAGAAGGGGAACTACCTAGGAGAGAAAGAACTCAGAGAAGGAAGGGGAAGGGAGCTAAAGGGAGCGTGTGAGAGACCTCGAGAAGCGGAGAAGTCAGAGAAGCGGAGGAGCAAGGGGCGCAAAAGGTTGGAGGGCTGGTAAGGACGCAAAAGCTAGGAGGGCTAGGAAGGAGAGGGGAGTGAAACACGTTAAGGGTCAGAGGGACTAGGAGGAGTAACCGGGAAAGTGACACTAAGGGATCCGTCTTGAGTAGAGATGAAGGGATGGGGATGGGGGAGGTTCCAGCCAGGAGGGTTGGGATGGGCTAGGGTGAAGTCTTGTAGGTGTAGCCAAAAGGTAGAGATAGCAAGCTGGCTGGCTGCAGAAATGGGGGAAAGGGTGGTAGGAGCGGTCGCTTGAGTGGTGGGGTGATGGGTGAGAGCCCAAAGACGGCGACGGCCAAAGTCCATCGCATCAAGGGCAGCCATGCAAACCAGGCTCCAGAGGGAAGGAGGGAAGGTAGGGGTGGGGGGGATGAGGCACCAAAGGGAGGATTGGTGAACTTGGGTGCCGAGGCTGAGGGAGAGCTGTTGTCTAATGGTAACGGCGATGGGGCAACTCCAGAAGCTGTGTTGGCGGCTGTGACGGGGATGGTGAGAGGGGTCGCAAGGGCAAGACCAGGGGGTGATGCGGCTCCCAGGGATGGCATTGATGCTCAAGCGCCAAAGGGTCTCTTTAAGGAGGTTGGAGCAAGGAATCTTCCAGGCTTTGTTAAGGTTGGCAGTGAAAGCTTGAAGGGCTAGCGCTCGAGAGGTAGGTGGGTGAGGTGTGGATAGAGCTTGGTTGATGTAAGAGATGTGGGCCTGCTTGCGGGCAGAGGTGATGTGGGGAGTGAGCATGGAGGTGAAGACCCTCACAGGGGTCCCAATGAGGGTGGGGAAGACCCGAGGGGCAGAGGTGGTGGGTGAGGACCAAGAGAGGGAGGTAAGGTGTTGGAGGGGGACTGGTGTAACTGGGAGGGGTTGGCTGGGAGAGGTAGCGGGAAGGGATAAAGGGCCGAGGGCTTGGAGGGCTTGGCACATGAGGGTAATGATGCCTTGGGGGAGTAGGTGGGGTTGGTGGAGTGCAGGGAGGCCTATGATGCCTCGAGAAATGTCAGGAACGGTGGCTTGGGTAGAGAGAAGTAGGGTATGAGCAGGGTGGAGAGAGGGACAGGCGTGGGTGAGGAGGGTGGCTGCTAGGGGGATCCATGAAGGGGATGATTGAGAGGGGGTTGGGGGGGTTGGTGAAGGGGGGAGGGTGTTGGGGTTGGTATGAGAAGGCTGGGTAGGGTGGGAGGGGCTGTCTCGGGAGGGGCTAGGTGGTAGGCTGGAGGAGAGAAGGGGGGTGAAAAAACGGGAGAAGAGGGAGTGAAGGGTGTGGTAGAGATTGGAGAGGAAGGTACGGATAAAAGAGAGGAAGGGGCGGGTAGGTGTAGGGCGGGTAAAGGGTGGGGGGTGAAGGGTGGGATTGACTGGTGGGGGGGACGGGGACGGGGACGGGGACGGGGAGGGAAGGGTGGAGTAGGCGTGGTCATTGATGAGGTGGTGTAGAAGCCGTGTAGCCATGGCGGCGTGCCGAGCCTGGATATGTTCTCTTAGAGGTAGGAGGCCAAAACCTCCGTCAGCAGGACGGCCTATGGCAAGGGGGTAAGGGAGGTTCTTGACCACAAGGTGGTAGAGGGTATGGGTGAAGGTAGGGAGAGTAGGTGGTAGGCCCGAGAATTCGGCGTGGTAGAGGAAGGTGCTAAGGGCATAGGTGGAGGAGGCGATGCCCTTGCCCATGGTAGAGAGGGGGAGGCCGTTGAGACGGTGGAGGTGTTTGGTGGCTTGCCTCAGGCGCTCCTCCCAGGCTGAGGAGGTAGCTGGGTCGGGGTGAGGGGAGAGGGTGTTTGGAGGTCTAAGAGAGGCTCGGGTGGCTCTGGTGTGGCGAGGGGTGGGGGAGGAGAGGGTAGGGTTGGCCTGTTGGATGCCAAGGGAAGTGGCGGAGTGATGGACAGGGATGCCAGCCAGATGGGTGGGGGGAGAGGGGAGGGGGACGCCAATGAGGACAGCAGAGGATTTGTCTGTATTTACCCGTTGCCCCGAAGCGTCTCCAAAGGTAGTGAGAGCAAGGGAGAGGGTGGAGAGGGCAGGGTCTGTGAGGTCGCCTTGGTGAATCTGGGTATCGTCAGCGAAGAAAGTGCAGACGAGCCGAGAGCCTCCGATCCGCACGCCTAGCTGTGGGTGGGAGATGAGCCAGGAGGCGAACCCTTGAGCCACAAAGAGGTAAAGGAGGGGTGAGAGGGGGCAGCCTTGTCGGACGCCCGCGGACCAGGTGAAAAGGGGTGAGTCTGTGCCGTTGACGTGGGTAACAGCCTGGGTGTTGTGAAGGAGGATCCGAGCCCAATTAACCATCCCGTCCGAGGCTCCCAAGGTGTGCATGAGGGTGTAAAGGAAGTGGCGGTCTACGGTGTCAAAGGCCTTGGCTATGTCGAGGTAGATGTTGGCTGCTGAGAGCCCTTGACTCTGGAGGGCGTGGGGAAGAAGGGAGGTGGTGTTGATGTTATCCTCTATCCGACGACCGGGGAGGAAGGCAGATTGTTCCCTGCCGATGGCTGGGGCCATGGCTTTCCCGAACCTAGCTGCCAAGATTTTGGCGAGGAGACGGTAAAGAGAGGGGAGGAGGGTGATGGGGCGATAAGAGGTAGGGTTAGAGAGGTTGGGAGCTGAAGGTTTGGGGATGGGGGTAATGGTACCTCTGTTGAAGCCGGTGGGGAGGGTTCCAGTGGTGCCGATAGCAGTGAAGAGCTTGGCTATCAGTGGAGCCCAGCAGTCACCGTCGACGCGCCAAAGGTTGTAGGGTAAGCCGTCAGGGCCAGGGGAGGATGTCGAGGGGCAGGAGGTGAGGGCTGTGAGGACTTCAGCCACTGTGATGTCTGCCGCTCCGGCTAACCCAGCAAGGGTGGGGGGGATAAGGTGGACTGTGCCTTTAGTAAGCTCAAGCTGAAGGGCTGTGATAACCGCTCGTTGGGCATGTGGGTTGGTAAGAGGTTGAGCGCTGACCCGCGAGAAGTGGGCGCCGAGAGCTGTAGCAATGGATCTGTTAGAGGTGAGGTATTCGCCTCCAGGAGAACGGAGAGAGGGGATGGAAGTAGGGGTGGTCGGTGGGTGGATGAGGGAGGTGAGGAGGGGGGAGGGTTGTTCTCTATGGTGGAGCCAGGTGGAGTGCGCGTCGCGGGTAAGGTGAGAGGTAGAAGCTGAGTGCGCTTGCCTGAATGAGGTGAAGGCTTGGGCCACCAGGTTTAAGGCATGAGGAAGGGTGTCAGGGAGAGCTGTGGCCACAGCGGAATGGGCAAGGGTAAGGTCGTGGTGGGTGGTGTTGAGGGTAACGAGAGCTCTGTGATCGTGCTCTTTAGTGAGGGGGAGGAGGGTGTGGGCAAAGGTTTTGAAGGCTTTCTGTAGGGTAGGCCACCATGAGATGAGATCCGCGGAAGAGAGGGTGAGGCCAAAGGTGACTGCTTTACGGGCCCAAAGAGTAAGATGGGGGCTGGCGGTAGGGTTGGTAGCCATGGAGCAAGGGATGGGGTGTCGCCCTGGGCCTCTGGGTTGTAGGGGAGAGGCGGGGAGGAGAAGAAAGGAGACTGCGTGGTGATCGCCTCGGGGGGAAAAGTGACAGGAGGCTGAGTGGGAGAAGGTCGAGAGTTGGGGAGGAAGGTAGATGCGGTCAAGGCGGGCTAGGTGGTGATGGCCCCTGTGAAAGGTGAAGCTTCTGCCTGTAGGATGGTGTTGGCGGTAGATGTCAGAGTGGGATGGGAGGAGGGATGAGAGGAGGGTGGTGGTAGCATTGTCCGAAAGGGTAGTGGTGTGGCAGGAGGGTAACCTATCAAGGTTGGGGAGAGGGGTGAAGTTGAAGTCCCCAACAAGGCAGAGGGGTAGGGATGAGGGAAGGAGAAGGGGGGCAAGGGTTTGGGTGAGGAAGGTGGCGCGGTCTACAGCTCCTGTGCTTGGCCAGTAGGAGTTGAGTAGCAAAAAGGAATGACCGGCCCAAGAGATAGAGAGGGACTGAAGGCGACCGCAGGGGAGGGCTGAGTGGTTAGAGAGGGTAATGGGGAGGTCACTGCGGACAAGGATGGCTACCCCTGCATGGGAATGGGAGGAGTGGTTGTTGGCCCAGAAGGTGTGAAAAGGGGGGGAATGTAGGGCAGAAGTGGCTTGGTTCAACCATAGGCCAGCTTGTTGTTGGGAAATGGAGCCATGGGCGGTAGGACGTCCTATCCAGGTCTCTTGTAGGCAGATAATGTCTAGGCCTTCGTCAACCCAGGTTTTAACGAGGGTGAAAACGGCTGAGATGGAAGTGAGGCCGGAGACATTGTGGGTGGCTAGGCGGAGGCCTGTAGGACGAGGACGTGGCAGTGTAGGGGCACGACCGGAGCCAAAAGGGAGGTGAGCCCAGGAGGGAGCCGGATGGATGGGGGTGGGGTTGGGGGTGGGGGTGGGGGTAGAGGTGGGGGTGGAGGTGGGGGTGGGGGAGGGGGTGGGGGTGGGGGTGGAGTAGGGGGTGGGGGTGGGGGTGGGGGTGGGGGTGGGGGTGGGGGTGGGGGTGGGGGTGGGGGTGGGGGTGGGGGTGGGGGTGGGGGTGGGGGTGGGGGTGGGGGTGGGGGTGGGGGTGGGGGTGGGGGTGGGGGTGGGGGTGGGGGTGGGGGTGGGGGTGGGGGTGGGGGTGGGGGTGGGGGTGGGGGTGGGGGTGGGGGTGGGGGTGGGGGTGGGGGTGGGGGTGGGGGTGGGGGTGGGGGTGGGGGTGGGGGTGGGGGTGGGGGTGGGGGTGGGGGTGGGGGTGGGGGTGGGGGTGGGGGTGGGGGTGGGGGTGGGGGTGGGGGTGGGGGTGGGGGTGGGGGTGGGGGTGGGGGTGAGGATGGGGGTGGGGCAGGGGCTGGGGGTGGGGGTGGGGGTGGGGGTGGGGGTGGGGGTGGGGGTGGGGGTGGGGGTGGGGGTGGGGGTGGGGGTGGGGGTGGGGGTGGGGGTGGGGGTGGGGGTGGGGGTGGGGGTGGGGGTGGGGGTGGGGGTGGGGGTGGGGGTGGGGGGGGGGTGGGGGTGGGGGTGGGGGTGGGGGTGGGGGTGGGGGTGGGGGTGGGGGTGGGGGTGGGGGTGGGGGTGGGGGTGGGGGTGGGGGTGGGGGTGGGGGTGGGGGTGGGGGTGGGGGTGGGGGTGGGGGTGGGGGTGGGGGTGGGGGTGGGGGTGGGGGTGGGGGTGGGGGTGGGGGTGGGGGTGGGGGTGGGGGTGGGGGTGGGGGTGGGGGTGGGGGTGGGGGTGGGGGTGGGGGTGGGGGTGGGGGTGGGGGTGGGGGTGGGGGTGGGGGTGGGGGTGGGGGTGGGGGTGGGGGTGGGGGTGGGGGTGGGGGTGGGGGTGGGGGTGGGGTGGGGGTGGGGGTGGGGGTGGGGGTGGGGGTGGGGGTGGGGGTGGGGGTGGGGGTGGGGGTGGGGGTGGGGGTGGGGGTGGGGGTGGGGGTGGGGGTGGGGGTGGGGGTGGGGGTGGGGGTGGGGGTGGGGGTGGGGGTGGGGGTGGGGGGGTGGCGGTGGCGGTGGGATGGCGGTGGCGGTGGAGTAGGGGGTGGCGGTGGCGGTGGGGGTGGGGTTGGCGGTGGCGGTGGCGGTGGAGTAGGGGGTGGGGGTGGCGGTGGGGGTGGCGGTGGCGGTGGCAAAGGGGGTGGAGGTGGTGGTGGGGGTGGGGGTGGAGGTGCAGGTGGGGGTGGGGGTGGGGTTGGCGGTGGCGGTGGCGGTGGAGTAGGGGGTGGGGGTGGAGGTGGGGGTGGCGGTGGCGGAGGCAACTGGAGAGGAGGAGGAGGTGGGGGTGGGTGAGGGGGTGGAGGTGGGGGTGGGTGACAAGGCAACAGGGCAACAAGGCAACGGGTGACAAGGCAACAGGTGACAAGGCAACAAGGCAATAGGGGTGGAGGTGGGGGGGGGTGTGGAGGTGGGAGAGGGCGACAAGGCAACTGGAGTGGAGGAGGAGGTGGGGGTGGGTGAGGGGGTGGCGGTGGGGGTGGGGGTGGGGGTGGGGGTGGGGGTGGGGGTGGGGGTGGGGGTGGGGGTGGGGGTGGGGGTGGCGGTGGGGGTGGGGGTGGGGGTGGGGGTGGGGGTGGGGGTGGGGGTGGGGGTGGGGGTGGCGGTGGAGTAGGGGTTGGGGGTGGCGGTGGGGGTGGGGGTGGCGGTGGCGGTGGTTAAGGGAGTGGAGGTGGGGGTGGGGGTGGGGGTGGGGGTGGGGGTGGGGGTGGGGGTTGGGGTGGGGGTGGGGGTGGGGGTGGGGGGTGGCGGTGGTGGTGGGGGTGGCGGTGGTGGTGGGGGTGTCGGTGGGGGTGGGTGTGGCGGCAGGGGTGGGGGTGGCGGCGGGGGTGGGAGTGGGGGTGGGGGTGGAGGAGGTGGAGGAGGTGTAGGTAATTGTGAGGGGAGGGGGAAGAAGGTTGGAACCAAAGCGGAAGCGTGGCCAGGAGAGAAGGCTCCGTCGATCTTGGGTGAGGGTGTTAGGAGGAGAAGGATGTGGGGGAGGGGGTGGGGGAGGGGGAGGGGGAGGGGTGGTGGTGGTGGGGGGGTGGAGGGGATTGGGGATGGGGGAAGGTGTAGATGAATTTGGGTGGGGGAGGGTGTTGGGAAGACGCCGACGCCTGCGAGAGGAGGGGGGACTTAGACCTACATTGAAAAGGATAGGACCTGTATTAGGTCTTTGAGGTGGACGTTGGGCGGAAGGTGTGGGGGAAGGTGAGCGAGCTCTTCGTGTACCAATGGGTGATAGGAGAGGGATAGGCTCTTGGGAAGTGGGTGGTGTAGAAGGGAGGGTGTGGAACGAGGGAGGGTGGGTAAGGCCTAGGGTAATCCAGGTGTTGTTGTCCCAGCTCCGCAGAGGGTTCAGAATGTCACAACGATCAGGGAGGTGTTCGAAGTCAAGGGAGTAGGATTGGTCGTGAAAGGCTGAGAGGGTGGAGTTGACCCGGGACCTGTGGTCTTCAGGAGGGAGGTGGGTAGGGTGAAGGAGGTGGGCATTCCGTCTCCGGAGGGCGGTGAGGGTAACATCTTGCCAGGAGGTGTGGTTGGGGTTGTCAGCCGGTTGAGGTCGAAGGTTGACTGAGAAGATAACCCTGATGAGGAGTTGGCCAGAATTGGATGTCACTTGGGTGGTGACCAAGCCATAGTGGGGACCTGGGGTTTCTCTCGTCCCCTTGGTCCAGATCCAGGATGGCGAGGGAGGAGGACAGGTGAGGTAAGTGGAATGAGCCGGGGGGGAGAGGGGGGAAGGGGTGGAAAGAGGGTTTGGGGGGGTGGTGTTGGTTTGGGAGGGAGCCCTAGAAGACCGTTGGCGAGATGCATGATGGGGTGGCGGCCTCGAAGGACGGGGTGGGGGGAGAGGGGAGTTGGTTGGGGCTCCTGGGGGAGAAGGGGGAGAAGGTGGAGGGGTAGTGGAGTTGGAGAAGGGCCTACTGTGTGGTCGTGGTGGTAAAGGGGAGGGGGGAGTGGTGAGAGGGAAGGAGGTGTTTGGGGGAAGGGAGGTGTTGGAGGGGAGGGATGTGGGGGGGGGGTGAGGGTTGTGGGTAAGAGTAGGGGGGATTGGTGAGGGGCGTGAGGGGAGAGGGTCTGGGATAGGGGGGGGGGAGGCAAGCGAGGGGGGGGGATGGGCAGGCGAGGGGGAGTGGCGATGGGAGGGGGGGGTAGGGTTGGTGTTTTGGGGAGAGGTGGCTGTTGGGTGGCGGGGGATGGGTGGCCGTGATGGGGCTGGAGGAGTGGGTCTGAGGCAGGGAAGGGGAAGGGTGGCGGTAGGGTGATTGGCTGAAGATAGCCTTGTTGTGGCAGAAGAGGGGTGCCTTTGGTGGGAAGGGGTGCCTGTAGGGGTGCCTGTAGGGTCGTGGGGGGTGGGGGGCCTTGAAGGGATGGGAGAGGGGTGGCTGCGGTGGGGGTGAAGAGGGGTGGTTGTGGTGTGGTTAGGGATGGGTAGGCGTGATGGGGAGGGTAAGGGATGGCTGTTGGCGGGATGGGAAGGGGTGGAGGAGGGCTGGCTAGGGGGGGGGGGTGTCGGGGCAGGAGATGGGTGACTGTGGCGGGTGGGGGGGGGGGTGTCTGTAGAGTGGTTGGGAAGGGGAAGCCTTGACGGGGAGGGGGGGTCTTGGTGGTTTGGGGAGTGAGGAGGGGTGGTTGAGAGATGGGGGGGGAGGTTTGAGGTGGCAGGAGAGTGGTCGGGAAAGGTTGGGCTTTGGGGTGAAAGAGGGTTGCTAATTGGGTGGTAGGTTGGGTGGTTGATTGGGGAGGGGAGAGTGGTGGTCGAAGGGGGGTGGTAGGGGTGTGGGGTGTGGGAGATGTGTACAGGGCTCGAGGTAGGAAGGGGGTCAGGAGTAGGGGAGAGGTGGTTGGGGGTGTGGGACGGGGTGTGGAACAGGGGAGAGGTGAGCAACGGAGGTGGAGGGTGAAGGAGGGAGAGGACAGGGAAATGAAGGGCATTAGGGGAGAGTAGGGCAGGCGGGAGGGAAGAAGGGTAAAAGATGGTGAAGGAGGGGTGGATGAGGTTGGGTAGTGAGAGGAGGCGAGGTCCAGTGGGGCTCATGGAGTCGAGAATATACCAGTTGTTGGCTGCGAACCGGATAGTGAAGGTGTGAGCGTGGGGGGGGTTAGAGAAGCAGAGGAAGCCTGAGCAGTGGAAGAGGTGGGCTAGGGTGTGGAAGAGATGCGGGAGGGAGGTTGGGTAGTTGGAGATTAGATCCCTGAGAGAAAGGTTGGGGTTGGGGGGGGAGAGAGCGTTGAGGAGGCGAGGCTGTTGAGAAAGTGGAGCGTCCCACGGGACAGGGGTAAGGAAGGTGGAGGTGTGATGTTGTAGCCAAGCTGCCACTATAGCACCGGTAAAGAAGCCGTCGTCATGGTGTTGGTGGTCTGTCTCGTCCACCTGGGTGTCCCCATCACCATAGAAAAAGGTGGTACCTTGAGGGAGGTGGTAACGGAAGGCTTGAAATTGGTCCCCAGTGGCTGCTTGCCAACCCATAAGCATGTTGAGAGCATGCAGGGCACACATCTGCCTGTGCTGACCCTCAAAGTAGGGGGGGTGAGAAGGGGTGGGGAGGATGGGGGGGGGGGTCCGAATGGGAAGCTGAGGAGGATAAGAGGATAAGGTCAGAGGGGCTGGGTGGGGTGATGGGAAAGGAAGGAAGGAGCTCCATGGGACTGTCGGCCTCTAATAAGGTGGGGGGTCGGATGGGAAAACGGCAGTGGGGGCAATTGACTCCGTGAGATGTGGAAGCAGCGAGGAGGCGGCCCCAACAATCTAGGTCGGGAGGGTGGTGATGGATGGCGTGATGCCTATGGCAAGGGGGGATGAAGAGGGTTTGCCCTGGTGTAATAGGTGAGAGGCAAATGGCACAGATAGGGTCTTGGTCGGGGGGGATAGCCTCAGGAGAGGAAGAGGTGTGGGGGGAGATGGGGGAAGGGAGAGGGGGGGGAAGGGGGGCAAGGGGTAGCGGGGAGGTGGGGACTGGTTGGGGTGGTGAGGCCAGGGTATGGGGGATGGGGTTAGCGGTCTCCGGGGGGAGTGGGATAGGGGGTGGGGAAAAGTCGGTGGGATCAGAGGTTGGGGGTAGGGGTATGATGGGGTTGGGGTAGGGTGTTGGGAGCAGTGCCAAAGATGGTAGGAGGGGGGCTGGGACATGAGGAGGGGAGAAGGTAGGTGCGGGGACGAAGGTAGCAGGTAAGGTAGTGGGTGGACCGGGAGAAGAAGTGGTGGTAGAGGTGGTAGGTGGAGGAGGAGGGGCGGTAGGGATAAGCGGGGGACAAGGTGGGGTATAGGGGGGGTGACGCAAGGAGGAGATAGGGGGGGAGGTGGAAAAGTGAACCCTACGGAGGGAGTAGGAGAATGACCCTTGACCTGTAATGGTCCAGGTGAACGGTGGTGAGAGGGGCGAGAGGAAGGGTCTTGTACCTCGTGGGCAGGAACAGAGGATGATAATGTCTCCTGGGTGGAGGGAGATGTGGGTGGACGAGGGGAGAGAGAGGGTGGGAAGGGATGTGCCTTGTGGGGAAAGACGATGGGATATGGTCCCGTCACTGGAGGTGCTTCCAACCCAAAGGATGGGGGAGGGGAAGTGGTCTTGATGGGAGAAGAGGGTCAGCCAATCCGAGGTGTCCCCAAGGAACCTGGTGTTGGAGGAGGGGTGGAGGTAGAGGAGATGGGTGTCTTGTAAGTGGAGGAGGATGGGGCGAGGGAGAAGGGGAGAGGTAAGAAAGAGGCCGCCAAAAGAGAGCCGGAGGTTGTTGACCCAACTTGTAAGACCTTCTGGATCAGCTCCAGCTATGGAGGTAGTGAA